>CAIGRP010013614.1:0-48121 GCA_903798385.1 Fraxinus cuspidata
ATGAAGCTGGCACCAAGTCTACTGAGAATAAAACTTGGGTATTTGTTGCTTTTGTAGATAATATAATATACACTTTCTCACAACGTAACAGTGCATGGCCCAAACCTTAAGAATGTCTTTTTCTTCCATTTCAATCCTTTTAACACACAACAGGTTAACCAATACTGCAAAGAAAATATTGTAATCCTTGTTCCTGGAGTGCTAATACGAGGAGCTAAATGATCAAAAATGGTAACACTATATTTTGCATAGAGTATTGGACTGACTGGACCCTACTATAGACATGATGTAAGCTTCTCCTTCTACTTTAATAATGTCCAAATAATATACTCTACCGAACAAGCCATGTTAGGTTGTATTATTGTTTTGGGTGCAAACCTGGAAATCCAAATCCACATAAATGTTGCAAAAGCGATGAACATCCTCCATATTGTGTGTGTTTATATCATCAATAATCTTCTTTGCAAAGTCTCGAAGTGGGTCTGGATTAGCTGATGCATATTCAGATGACGTAACCCACGTACCATCCTGCGGTCGTTCTTATTAGTATTTACAAGCTACAAATAGTTACCAGTACATTTCTTTAAGAGAAAAAAAAAAAGGAAGAAAGGCAAAAAAAAAAAAAAGGGCACAACAATGTGCTTCATTCAAGAATGAAAAATCAAAGAACGCTAATGTTGGATACAACAAACCTCAGCAAAATCATCCATCTGAAGTGCCCGTTCAACATCAATTACATATATGTTATTTTCATCTACTTCTTCTCCAAACCGCTTCTTCCATGCTGAATGAAGCCTCTATCAAGAAGAAACTTGAACAACCAAATGAGAATTCAATTTATGTCAAAAGTCTTCATTTGAGTTATCAAAACTACACCGGTTTTCAAGACCAGGGCTATTAACCACTGAGCCATCTCTCCAAAAGACAATTTTCATTTTATTCCTCCAAATTGAACATGGCCATGGGGGTGGATATCACTACTATATGTAGAAAGATCTCAAGTGTGAATCTATTGATAAATCTATCTATCCGTATATATATAACCCACATGCCCATTTGAGAAATATAAATAACTTGTACGTTATATTGTACATGAGTGCATTTTTACCAATTTCATGGAAATGTCTCGGATCAACATTGCTTTTGAAAATAAGCTTCTATAGAAGAAGAAAACATTTATGCACTAACAATATGCCATGCCACTATCAATATATAATGATTTTCAGATAAATGGCTGCATGATCTGGTTCTGAGATCTGAAGCTTTTCAAATAATCCTGATTAATGCAAAATTATTGAATGCATCTGACCTTCTGCTGGTCACAGCTTTAGTAGACAAGTAACAGAGACTAACATAGTCATCGACTAAAATTCTAACTTAAGATTAATCATCTTCCCACAGTTCTAAAATTACGCCCTTTGTGAATCAATCATGCTACATGGACAATGATGATTGACAAGGTTAGTTAAAAATCATGATTTGACATCATCCGTTTCAAAAAAATTCAAAAACTCTGTTGTAAATCAACTGTCCAGCTTTTGTCACATAAAACATTGTCAATCATCATTGTACAAGTAGATTAATTCTTGTGAATAACCTAAATTAATGGACCCTAGCATATATCTCGTGAGTTCATTCATAACTAAAGAAATGGACAAAGACTAAGAATTGAACCTTAACATAAGCCTAACAGTACAAGCACATTCCCTTCTGATAACTTCCTAGGTCTCGCACTTGCATATTTATTGTAATGAAATTCTCTTTCTTCTTAGATCGTCATAGGAATTCATTTGCCCCTATTATAAAATTTCACTTACTATAAAACAGGTCGATGAATTCAAACTAAAAAATAAATGAACGCTTAGAACATGAACATGGTTTTTTTTTGTTTTACCTTCAAAGCCATTCTATCTCCAGGTTTATCAAGGTTCCCATGTATCGTGCATTGCGGCGTCCGCAATCCAGATTGCTCTAGCTGGTAGAAATCAATTCTTAATCACAATCCATTATTTTCCTTCCACTTAACAAAAATTTGAAATTCAAACAAACAAAAATTTGGCTATACATAATTCTCCGCACCAAAGAAACTGTACAATTCAGTGAAGAAGCACAAACCTGAACATGAAGACTGCACCTCTTACCCGCAAAAAGTTTCCTATTGGACTCATTCAAGCACAAAATTGGAGTCCCATTTAGGTCAACTGCAAAGTGAACGCCAAATCCCAGAGGCCAATCCTCTTGACTCATACCAGAAAAAGTGCCCACAGAAGATAATTCCATGATTGTCCTCGAAATCTCAGCAGGAAAAGGCTTGGGATTGCTGGTCAATTCCAAGTTTGTTGGCTCTGAAACTACAGAAACTGAGCATTTCAAAGGCTGAATTGAAAATTTGTGACATGGGTTTGTTCTTAATGGCTTAAATTGCAAGGTGACTGGTTTTAAGGGTGGAAATGAAGGCCTGAAAAAATGAGTTGTGGGGAAAATTGAAGTGGGCAGATGAGAAGTGGGGAATTTGGTTTGGGGAAGCATTTGAGCAGAGAAATTAGTGCGGTTCTGTACAAGAGCTTCTGGTAATTGGAAGAGGAACAGAGAATTTTGGATTGTGCAGTGTGTGAACCTGAGATTGGAGGGGCGGCGGTGCTGGCAAGTGCTGATGTTGGATCAATATGAAACGATAATTATATGAATGAAAATGACATTAATTCATTTAGAGGGAATATATATAATTGAACGTCTTAAATATGAATGTTAATTAATTTTGAATTAGAATTAATAATTGTGTACATCGACAAAGATTAATGTTAACTAATGACATGAAATACATACAAATGTTAATCCTTTTATAATGAATCTAAGCTCTTGTTTGATGGGGGGAAATGTATTTTAGAATATTGATTTTATGAAAAATGTGTAAAATTACTTTATTATAGAATGTATAGTTGAAAATGAGTTTTTAAAAAAATGGAGTTTAAACATAGACTAATTTAATCGAATTTATCAAATGTAGTTTAATGATAATTAAATAATTGAGACAATCATTGACGATAATGTTTAAATACATTCTGAAAAAACGAAAATCAAGAGTATTATTGAAATAGTTATACTTGTCGAAAAGTGAGGCTCGCCTACTACGTACTTTTTTTTACTTTCAAATATATATATTAATTGAATCAAGTTTCCAACCTCGAAATAGAAGGAAATTGTGAAGTCTTCTAAAATTTGAAGTAATTAAAAATTAACTTGTGACGGAGGGGATCCAAATTTAAAATAAAAATGAATTTATTGTATATTTTCACATATAGCGAACGTCCGCGTAAAGAACAAATTGAAAATGAAGAAATAGTACATTTTAACATTAATCTTTTTCCCTCTTTTAAGGTTAATAAAATGATATTTCCTATTGAACAGAGATTTTAAAATGTAGCCACGTGTTACTCATATTTTGTTTCCACTAGGTGCTAACCACCACCGTGTATAATGGGCCAATTACAGAATCCAACAGAGAGGGAGGGAAATGGAATAGAGTTTCATGAATTTCTCAATGAAAGTAGAAGTTTTAAATAAAAAATGGACAATATTATCCTCTCAGTCCGTCCGTCAGTCACATGACCATTTAAATATTCAACGAGTCGTTTCCCTTAGCTTTGGACATGGGTTGGGGACAAGATTAGATACACAATTAGGTACCATGGCCGATACAGGTGGCCTCTAGTTGAGCCTAACAATGCGTAGATAATTAATGCAACAATATGCTTCTGTCACCATTGGGGAATGGCCCACTGGTCCTTGGAATAGAGGTCCAAACAAGGTGGGCTTGGAGTGGATTTTTGGGCCCAATTCCAGGTGATAAAGGATGATTTGAGTGAAATAATTGCATCTCCCTAAATCAATAACACTAATTCTGACTTCCTACTAATTTCCACCTTCACCCAACAGTTGGGAGTCCTTTGGAGTAGTATATTAATTTTAAATACAAAAACTACGATGTGTCAAAGTGCCTCAAATCCAAGGTAATGGTGAGCATAGACCTGCCATGAGAAACCTCATCCCTCTCATGTTAAATTTACATGCCATTGCACATAATAAACAGCTTGCAATTTATATTATTAGAATATATTCACTATCTGTAGAATCTGCTGCTCAAAAGAGAAATATGCAAACCCTCAATAATAGAAAGATGCTAATACAATACAATGCATGATTCCTGTCTGTCTGTCTGTCTGTCTGTCAATTAATAAAGTGACAGGAAAAAAAAAAAAGCCTAATGGACAGCCACTGATATAACTGGGAAAGTTAAAAAGAACAAGTTAACCATATAATCACATGTCCGTATGGCAACATGTTTTCTGGTTCCTCCTACATTATTGGTATGTCCTTCCCAACGGTGAAAATTTTATAAAGGATCTTCTTTAAAAACCAACCAAATCTCCCAACCTCATCATAGGCCTATCAAAACCTTAGTCCTAAAGTTAACGACTAGGGTAGATTGTTTTAACATAATGGGAAAAAGAGAACACTAGTTTTGAGCCCAAGATCGAGCCATCGCCCAATTGTATCATAAATAAAAGTTGTTACCATTTGCCGATGTTCATTCCATGATGTCAAAGCTAAGCAGAGTATATTCCTTTTTCTTTTAAGAAAAAGTTGCAACTTCGCCGAGTTTTCGTGGCAGGTTTAAGGCTCCACTACAACATCAGGACTCTTTCAATTAATATGAATACGACACTTTTTAAGTTATTGATGATATTTTCAACAGCATAACTCAATATACACATCAAAGGCTCCTCGACAGATATTTTTCTTTTCTTTGAAGAAAACCCAGTTCGGGCTGTTCACAAGATTTCGTCTCAGCTTTTTAAGATCCAGTTTTAGGCTAACATTGATTAGTACTACCAAATAAGATTCTCTGTCCATGAGGATCATGGGTACAGCAACTTTAAAGATTCAAATTCAAGTAATTAACCTTTAAAAATAAATTTATTATTCTAATTAATTTCTTACCCAAAAGAGTAAAATACAACACCAAAAAGTATAATAGGGCTAGCTAATCTCGAAAGATGAAATTTCTTTTCTTGGTTAAACATCGCCGTCAAAAGACAAGATTGTTTGATTAAGATTCTTGGACTAAACATAAACCCACCCCTGCATTTCCTCTTGAATTTCCCGTTCTAAATGAAACAAAAAAAAAAAAAAATCACAATCCACCATCCCACAAGAATTACGGAATTCAACCCACAAAATTAATAAGGTAAAAAATTAGCCGAAAGTAACAATCAGGAAGGTGGAAATTGGGAAGGTGGAGGAAGTAGCTGATGAGACTGATGCACCTGATTGCTTCCGCTTCCGCTTCCGCCATTACTGCCTGGAGAAGCATACTGCAGGATAAAAGGGTGATGCAGCAGCTTCCAGGCGGTCCACCTCCTTGCAGGGTCCCTCTGTAGGCAGCAAGCAATGAAATCTTTAAACTCCCTTGACGCAGTTGGCGGCGCCTCCGGTGGCTGCGACATACAAATGGCGCACATAAGGCTCGCCCAATCGCCCTGTCTTCCAAACGGGAATTTTCCCAAGTAGAATTCGAGAATGCTCACGCCTAAACTCCATATATCACCAGCATACCCGTCGTACTGACCCTGATTCAGATCTGTGTTGATTCTTTCTGGGCTCATGTAAGCAATAGTGCCCACGGAGGAATTGCAGGGATCCATCGTTTGAGCCAAAATTCTTGAGACGCCAAAATCAGCTATTTTCACAATACGCCTTGAGTTTATGAGCAAATTTGAAGGCTTAATGTCGCGATGAACGATTTTTCTCTTATGGAGGTAAAACAATCCCGAGAGAATCTGGCGGGTGAGATCGGATAAAGAGGCTTCGTGGGGAACGTGGATGCCTTCAAGAGACCCTTTATCCATGTGTTCAAGAAGGACCTGGATTTCTCCATTGTGATCATACATGTCATGGCACTTGACGACGTTGAGGTTGTCCACGTCTCGGAGGATCTCGATTTCCCTGCAGATCTGGCGGCGGACGGAGTCATCGTGGTTGCCATAGATCACCTTGAGGGCATAGTGCTTACCGGTGGGACGGTGGATAACCTTATATACAGTGCCGCCGGCGCCACTGCCTATTCGATTCACACGCTCCAGCTCGGAAAAGTTGAGGGGCTGTGAAAGCTGGGTGGAGGAAACGGCGGCGGAGCTAGAGGCAGGGGCTGAGGTGGGCGGAAGCGGAAGCGGCACAGCAAGAGATGGGTCACGTTGAGGTAAAGGTAGAGTCAGGTCGGGTCGCCGCCGCTGACGGTTCCGATTTGCGGCGGCCGGCGGTGGTTGAAGCGGCCTCATAATTGATTCTTGATTAATTCTGAAAATGGGAAAACCACAACAGAATTAAATCCAATAACACTACCACCAAAAAACCAGCACCTGGGTTTCGAGAAACGGTATGATATGAATCTTGGCCTGGCTTACGTACGTAAAGATTTCAGGTTATCTTACAATACTTCTTTAGAAAATTAAACATAAAAAATGGGAAACTCCAAACAAATCATTCGTTGATTTGAGGAAGAAGAGAATCTAGGCCTGGCTTACGTACGTAAAGATTTCTGGGTATCTTACAATACTTCTTTAGAAAATTAAACATAAAAAAATGGGAAACTCCGAACAAATCATTTGTTGATTTGAGGAAGAAGAAGAGGGGACCATGTTCAACAAATGTTAAAGTGTATATATGTAACTAGGGTTTGATTTGAGGAGAAACTGAATGAATTTGAACCAACCCAAAGAGACAAGGGTAGAGACGATGGTAGAAAAACAAGGAGAGGAAGAGATGGTTCTTGGAAGAGGAGAAAGAGAGCGAGAGGAGGAAGGAGAGGAAAGATTTCTGATTTGTGAAAGAGAAACATGAGAAACATAGTAGAGAGAGAAATCGATGCATATATAGAGATTTGTGTATGTATATGCTGGATATAGCTATGAAAATCCAATAATATCTTTTGCCACTCCACTCAACGGAATGTATGATTTTTTTATTTTTTATTTTTTTTCACTTTGTATTTTCATGGCCAAGGGGGGCCATAGTTTACATATTTCATTTTTAATATTTGGTTTTAATTTTTTTTATTTATATTTCAACCTCTTTCAAAGTTAAATGATTTCTTCGCGAAAGAATAGAGTGTATTTCACGGGGTTAGCATGCATAAAACATGCATTTATGACGTGCTTATCTGATATTAATTAATAGTATATCTACGATGTTATATAGACAAATGTGTTGACTCGTCAAGTCTAAATACTATACACTCAAGTTGAAAATCATTAATTGAGATATAAAGAAAAGATTTAAGTAAAAATAGAAATCTGCATTTGTCGACAATAATGCACATGTCAAATGTTTAGAATGCGAGCTTAATTTGTCATGTCCAATTTGTCTAGAATAAAATAAAGTAATATGGAAATTTGTAGACGAGTGTAGAAAAATATGTGGAATGTAGAGTCAATTTTAAAACTCAAGTTGAAAATCATAAAAGGAGCTTCAAAAAATGTTTAAACTTTGTATGCGACAAATTGTACTATTGAAATAATAAGAACCAAGAATTCTACAGAATTTGCAAACAATACAATAAAGAATCATTAAAGATCCTTACATTGACATCAGTGTGGTGCTCAACGTAGACCCTCCAACAATCAAGGCACTGTTATGAAGACAGAATTCTTAGACTATGTTAAAAGAATAGCGAGTGTCGTTAGGGGATTGAGTGAACCTTCCTTATTAAGGGTTAATGGTATTTATAAGAAAAGAAATACAATTGTGCAAAAGAAGGTAGTCATCCATCCTCTAAAATTAAGGAGTGATTGTGAATTGATATCATTAGATGTGTTTTTTTAATTAATTTTCTCATTATTCAATTGGGTGGAATAATTATTGATAAATTTTCTACTCCCATAGGCCATTGCAAAAAGAAGCCTCTCTCGTATTTTTCGATTTTAAGTACAAAAGTGTAAATTATTCTTATATCAAGTAACTTTTTTTTTTTGTTAATTCAAGCAATTTGTTTTTATCCTTCACTAATAAAAAAAAAATTGTTTAAATTTTACTTATTTGATTACAAGTGAATTAAAAAAAAAGCCCTCTGCTGAACCTAAACTTGTATGCAACTATTTTCTCCATTACTAAGTTCTACCATATTTTTGCTTGTGAGAAAAGTGACAATATTGTTACTTCGTAAAATAACACGGTTTAAGTAATTCGTAATAATATATATATATTTTAATCAAAAGACCTAGAGTGGCAATAGCGAAATGATAAGCACGTGAATAGTAAATAATTATATTATTATTTTAGGAACTTCGGGTTGGGAGGACAGGTTGCTGTCAAGAAGTAGAAATTGCTCTTGTAAAGGGGAATTATAGAGTGTGACGCATACTTTTTACTATACATGAATGGTGATCAGCTGGACATTTGATTAATTAACATTTCATTTTTTATGGACTTCTTCGTTTATGGTAATCCGTATAGTTTTAACTTCTTATTGTTGTGGAATTGAATGAATTTATTTCAATCTAGTTTAATCTATGAAAAAGGTCACACCGTAAGATTTGAACCTACATCATCAAATTTTGAAGATTGCACTAAACCGAATTGAATTAGGAAAGCTCTCTCATAAAATTAAGATAAGACTGTGAAGAAAATGATTATTTTTTTGTAACCCTAACCCTAATCCATTTTCTTTGCATTTACTATATGGTTTCAAAAAAAAAATGAAAATTTTGTCCAATCTGAATATATCTAAGTTGATTTGTCATTATTGTTCAAACAAATGAGCAATAATAGGTAGGGATGACGATATTTGAACACGTGACATTTTGTATCCAAAACAAACGAACTGTCAAACTGTGCCACGTTGCTTCTACATCCTTATTTGCTCAGTTGATATAGACATTTTTCTCTATCCATCTAGTAATTTTAATCATTTACATAATCCATTGTAAGAAAAATGAGTATTTTTTAGATATACTCTACGGTAGGGGTCTATTGTTTTATGTTTTAAGGAAAAAAAATTTGGATCATTGTACATTTCAATTTGAATTAGGAATTTCATGTACAATCACAATTGGTCAACTACATATCTATATGATCATGTACACATTACCTTTATGATTTACAATAAATAAAAGAGAATTTATCCTTGATGGCACCAGTACTAAGAACGTTATGATTTAGAGGTTTAGCATGTTTATTAATAGACGTTAATTATTTCCTCCGAACGTGTTATACGTAAAGGAATGAAGAAGATTAGAGATATTCGATCGGAGATTTATTTTATTTCACGTAAAATGATTGAATGAAAATTTGAACTATTTTGTCTTTTTAAGAATTATTATAAACCAAATTGACATTCGAATAATAAGTTGGAGACAGGTCACGTGATTTGCCCATGTGTAAATGAGATGGATCCTGATTTAAATGTGTTGGCAGTAAATAAGGCGTGTGTGCATTTACCCACAATGAACGTCTCGTGGAAAATTAAATTAGAAAACAAATGCTCTAGGACTTCTGGACCCAACCCTCATTAAAAAAATAATAATATTATTATTATTATTATTATTTTTGAAGATGATTTCCTATTCTTTTCACATAGACCGAATAAAAAACGAGTCCATGAAGAAAAATAGTAAAAATCTTTTTTAAATGTGTAAAATTCTTTATATTAAAAATTGTTGATTAGCTACTACCTACTCTAAATCAATAAAATTATGAAATTTCACACTCTTAGAAAATAATTTCGTTGCATAACAACCTTTCTATAACTCATTGTAATTAGACATTTGACGTACATGAAGGAGTTCGATTTTTTTCTTTACCTAGAGTGACGAGAAAATTAAAAGTACATTCAACCAAGCAATGTAATATTAACATTTAGATTCTAATTAGATGAATGTTATGTAAAAGAAAAGAAAGAACGGGGATGTAGTTAAAAATGTCGATTCATTTCAAGAATTCAACAACAGTTTAGCTCGAATGTCATACTTAATTTGAAATGTGGTTTAGAAATGAATTTTTTTTGTCCTAGTATCATTGTCATAATAGACATTACTTTAATGACTTTAATAATTTGAAATTTAAAATAGGAATACACGAGTCGACATGTGGTTGTTTTTATTGTATATGCTAACTCTCTCCCTCCGACATTTGAAATTTGAAAAAGAATTAATGTTCTAAAAGGTAGAAAAATGAAGGATTTAGACGGGTCTAGATGCGATGTAAAAAAGGTATTTCCACATATGAAAACTAAAATTAGATGTGAAAAAGATGGCCAAACCTATTTTGATAGTCTACAGTGGGGCCTACAAGTTAAAAAGCGCCCTCTTATTTTTATTTATTTATTTTTTGCATTCAAAATTTTTAAGCTGAATAAACTAACTAAACAGTATGAATTAGTATCAATAATTTTTGAATAATTAAAGTAAGGAAATGCTTTAGAATAATTAAATAATATTAAACTTCTAATATATTTTAGTATTGAAGTTAATTCCAAATTTATGTATTTGCTTAAATTTTTGTTGTCAGATTGATAATAAAAATTAGTAAAAATGTAAATCAGTAAATGATACTTCATATTAACAATGTATAATATTATTTCCAAAACTATATATCTAAAAACTGAGCTGGCTTATGGTTCCAAAATTGAGTTTTCTTGTAAAAAATAAAATCTATGTTGATAAGGCTATGATTTTTATTTCTTGACGTTTATCATAAATAAATGCGTGAAATATGTTCTAAATTATCAAAAAAGGCGAGTCAAGTTATAGTTAAAAGTTAAATATAATATGAAATATTGTGATGGCAATATAGTTAACCTAAACGAATCTTTCTCCAACTTGATTGATGTAATCGGATGAACTATTTATTTACTGTCTAAATCTATTTTGGAGTTACGAGATAAATAATAAAGCCGAATCCACTATTTCAAATATAATCATTCTAATTTGCTTTTGCGTTCACTTTTTATTGGACATCCATAAGATTTTGACTATCATTAACGGTAGTAATCATATTTAGTAGTACATTAATAGTGCATGAATGAGGCTCTTTAATGTCTCGTTATTAAACATAATTAATGATTACAAAGTGTTCTTTTCTTGTAATTAGTCTTATATTAAAATTAAGAAGTCCGATGATTGGTTGGTTATATACATCACCGGGATAATGCATGTTTTTCTGTTTTATAATAGTAATGATTTATGTTCCTCCAATTATATTTGCGGTCCTTAAAAATTAGTGTCATTGATTTAGAATAAATAACTTACTTATTTTTTTTTCTTTGACAGTTTGACTAATAAAATAATGTTCATTTTAAAATTTATTTATTTATAAGTAAATCGAAGTATAATCTAACATGAACTAAATTAGATCGGTATTTGATCGGTATTTTTTTTCTTTTGTCCATTCTCTTTTTTTTTTTCAAAACACTGAAAACATATTTGATCGGTATTTTGATAAATACATTTTCGAAAACAAAGATAAACTTAAACATAAAATTCAAAACACATTTTTTACGGTTTGAATATAGTTAGTGAAAATTCTGAAAAAAATTCAATATATATATATATATAAAGCTTATAAAAATTTTCTAAATGAATTTTTTAAAAAAATATTCTAATTAATAAAATCTAAAATTCTAAAGAAAAAATCAAAAAAATCTGAATAAATAAAATTATAAAAAATTTTAAAAAATAAAATAAAAAAAGTAAAAAAAGTACAAAATCTTAATGATTATTCATATAAAAATTCTAAAAAAAAATAAATGAACATAAATTAAAATATTATCAGTTCACATCAAAAAATTTTATTCTTATTTTATATATTTTGAACTCAATTTATTATTTGGTTTTATTTTACTTTAATAGCGAGAATAAATTTTTTTACTGAATAGTCAAATTTCATTGAATAAAGTGCCATAAAATATTTTTTTAAAAGTTTTAAACAAAACGTGTTTTCTAATTTCCTGATTGACAAACTAAATGCTTCTTTAGCAATTTTAAAACAAATCCTCAAAACGAAAAATTGTATATGAATTTAAAACTAAAAATTGAAAAATGAAGTACAAACCTTACAAACCCTTAGAGATTGTTCTCTTTATATTTCAGTTTTGTGTCTTGAATTCATTTTGAGTTTTGTGTTTTGAGTGTCCATTTCGAGATTGTTGAAAATGTGTTCTTTTTGGTATTTTGAAAAATTATTTTGAAAACACCCAAAACACGTTTTGAAAATTTTGACTTGATTATAACTGAAAACACCCAAAACGACAAATTTATCGTTTTGAATGTTCTTTATAAATTTTTAACTTATTTTCAAAAACCCTTTTTCGAAAATGGGATAGAGAATGTATTTTCACTGTTTTGAAAAATTGAAAACAAAAAACGACTTGAAAATGGTAAAGAGAACATGCCCTTAATCTTCTTAAAATGTGTTTGATACCCCCCAATTTTAATATAGTTATGTGCCAAACCCATGATCTATTCAGCGCATATTTTTAAATTCGCGGTATTTGGTTTTGCTTGAACAATCATGAATATTCACAATTGAAAAAACCTCTTATCATACACGTGCAGAGGGAGAACTAAGTTATCTCTAATATAATAAGATTGATGGAAGTCTCGTTCGAAAAAAAAAAAACTTGCTATATTATGAAATCTCAACTTTTTACCCTGACTTGTGTATCTAGGCTCTCGACTCAATACAAGCACCATAATTGTATTACATATGGCCTAGAGTCTAACTATTTTAAGAGGGGAAAAAAAAGAAACAGAAATAGTTCAAATAATTGTGAAATAAGAATAACATATCATGGGTTTCATGCAAAAAAATTTTTTTTAACTAATTTTCTGCATGATAACATAACATGTATGTAGGGGCAGACCCGAGGGGGTCCGGGGGTCACGTTACCACCCAACTTTTGATAATTTTCTTTTATATAAAGTCATGTTTGGTATCGATTGAAATATAAATTCTAATTTAAATCAAAGTTAATAATAAATTTTAATAACATATTTCATGAAATCCATAACTATTTAACTTTTATCAAAATTTACTAAAAATTTGATTTTAATCTCCACCAAACAGGGGCAAAATCATAATAAATTTGAATTTCGATAACATGCTAATTTTAAAAAAATTTCAATGAGGATATGCTATAGGGGCAAAATCACATATTTCATGAAATTCATAACTGTTTAACGTTAATAAAATGATCCTTCGAAATCAAATTGATGAAAATGATTAGCAAAATATCAATGAATAAATGTTTTTAAAATGTAAATCTGCATTGTCTCGAATCAAGTACGAATCATTCAAAAATCAAGAACAAAATATACGATTTATATAGGGTTGAATTATTCTCCATAACTCAAAATGTCTGCGTCCGCCCCATGTGTATAAAAGTATTTAACTTAAAATAAGTAAAGTTGCGCACAGCAGGCGGCTGGCCACTGTGTGTTGATACTATTCTCAAATTTAAGCTTTTGATGAATGATTTTCTCAATTAAATATTTTTTAATTGTCAACTGTTTAAGCTGAGGAAATATAGTTAAAAGTTTATAGGATTAGAATATTTTATGCATGAACATTTTTCAACCCAATTAAACCGCGGAATTATAGATTCAACCACTCAAATTAATCATCTTTCAGGCCATTATATACCCCAAAATTAGTCCACGCTCTACGGGAAAAATAATTCTTTTAAGATGTCAATTAAGTCAAAACAAAATAATTTATTATTCGATCTTAATAAAATATCTAAATATTGGACCGACGTAACTTTTCAAGAGTAATCCTATTTTTATATTGTCATCTCATGCATTCAATTATAAATTATTATTTTAAAATTTCATGAAATTTTATTTGTATAATTAATTATTTTCTTTTAACTGCTCAGAGAACGTCAATACCATATAGACGAGGTATTTTTCCATTGGGTAAATGTCAAAACTTGTCAAGATTGAAGATAAACATGGGTAAAGAATTGCTGATGAACAGAAACTTTTGTGACAAAGTCAAAAACACGCCTTTATTAGTCAAGCTGAGGAAGCAATTTATAAGTCAGAACACGTTTTTGGTGAATTCCCTGTTCTTCTTCTGCTAAGCATTTGTAACAAAAAAAAATCTTATGAAGCATTAAGTGTATGTACCTTAGAAATTAGGCTATACGTGTCAAGCTTGAATTCGTGTGTGAATGTCCAAACTCCAACCATTTATTTTTAGTAGATTTTTGGTTTGACATTGACGACTTAGTTAGTTTTTATAATCTTTGATGACGACCTCAATCGAATTAAATACAAGGCTCATTGGTTTGACCAAGACAATTTGAATTTGAGCTACCCCATTGAGACTTCGCCTAAAGTTTGGTTGACCTCTGATCTCAAAAAAAATAAAAAATAAAACCCAAATGTATGAACACAAGCTATATTTAGTGTTATTTTAGTCAGTTTCTCTCAGATACCACATTGCTGCCAGTTGTTCCTATAATTGAGCTCACGCTGAAGCCCAATAGAAGGCAGCACTTATAAGCCAACAGTAGCAAATAGAATTAAACCCCTTTGAACAGAATTATAGGCCTCTCACGTGAGGGACCCACCTCAATACAAAAAGTTAAAAGAAAATTACCCACCTCCCTATGTGTGAGTTGTCGGTGGGTATAGCAAATAAATACGGAAAAATCGTATTTGCATCGTTACGAAAAAATATTTTATATTTTATTATATTACGATAATTTAACTAAAGATGCTTGAATGTATTAATATATTTATTAATGCTATCTTCTAAAAATAGACCCCAAGCAAGACATTGTGGCTGAATTTTTTTGGATCCCCAAACATTACTGATAAGTGTATTTTATACACTTATTTGGAGTCTAAAATAGATATATTTGATAGTTCTTTTGAGAAAATATATCATAAATTATTATATTTTATGTCATATAGATAAAACTTGATGGTTGAACGATGAATTGAAAAAAAGAAGCGAAAATTGGTGAAAATGGCAAAATTCAAAGTTTGAGAACCAAATTGTAATTATTAAATAGTTTATTCGGATACAAGAAGATACTTTGAAAATTGCTATGAGACAATTGGATAGAATTAAAACTCAAAAAGGAATGGAATATGATCAAAATTAATTTTCAATCACACAACTTATATTTCAGATTTTTAGTCAAAGATTGAGACCTATTTTGGAATAGTAAACATCAGAATTAGAAACATTCTATTTCTATTAAAGTTGTAGCCTTTTGAGTTATTTTTTCAACTCACTTTGAATCGACTCAATCGGATATCGGGAGAAAGTTATGGTCAAAATACTGACTGTTGTGCATAGACAAAAAATTCGTGCGCGGATAGAACTTTCCTTATTCTATTGGAACTCTTTTGGAAGTCAAATGGGATGTGATTTTCAATTAATTCTCGACTCCTACAAATAGATAACATCAGAATACATATTGAGGACCTCTGATAAACATCTCATACTCCAATATTCATGAACTATTATCATCAAAGTAAGAGAATTCATAGAGAATTAAAGGGGATTTGTAAGAATTCAATTAAGGGAAGATTCAAACTTAATTTTTGGGCAAAGAAGAGAAGGCACAAGTAGAGATTAATCGAGAAACCATTGAAGAGATTCAAGATTTCAAGATTCATCTTCATCTTCATCTTCTCAATGCATTGTACTGGAAAATGCTTGTTCTCTTACACTAGCTTACACACGCCAGAAGGAAGAGAAGATTAAAGAGAATGACGAGTTTATCACAACAGATAAATTGAGGATTTGGCAATCAATGAGGATGAAATCAACTTACATTTTTCTTACTTTATTGAAAGTTTATATAGTTGAAATTGAATAGAATGAAATAGAAAAGTCATATTTCATCGGAAGGGGAAAGGTAGAAGTTTGGAGATTAAATAAAAATGGATTAATGTCAAATGAAGGAAAATTGGCAATGCATCAAAAGCCTTCTTTAGGTGCCCATGATTCAATTGTCAAAATTGAGCTAAAGACTATTAAAAAAGCGTTTGTTGGAGGCAACCCAATTTTCTAACATTTTATTTATTTATTTTGCTTTCTATACTGCATTGCATATAGATTTATTTTGATTATTAGTTTGCATTAGACTTAAGCACGTTTAAATTTATAGGGTATCACCATCCTAATCCTATCATGTTTCCCCTTAACCCATTAAATTTATTGTTGGTTATTTCGATTGTTTGGGCTAAGTAACACATGTTTTGGGTTATTTGATCTTTAATGTTTGATTTGACTGCTATGTGCAGGAACACGATGTCGCAAAATACTCAAGCCAACATAGACCAAAGGGAAGCATGATGAAGAAAATTGTCTAACAGTCACATATAGTGCCCCATACCTTCAATAGAAAATTTGGGGAGTACCTTTTTCCTTTTCTTCCCCATCCCATTATATTTTTATTTATACTTTATGACATTGAGGACAATGTCGATTTTAAGTTTAGGGTGAGAAAAACTTTGAGTTTTTAATTTTCGTGTGTTTATGAGTGTTTGTGTGTTTGTTCTTCGTTACTACTTTAATATATAATAAAAAAATTCAACAACAAAAAAACATTTTCTTATTTTATGTTGTGTGCTTGTGTGATTTAGATAATCTGGGCGACAATGATTATTTAATTTGAGATTTGATATTGATTTATGAACTATAGATATGATGTATGCTAAACTGATTGAGACTTGACCTTGCAAAATATGATATTATACGTGCACTAAAATTAAGTTAGACAGTGTGATGCAATGAGTTCATTCATATAATTGATATGTTGATATAATTGAACATAGATGCTATACCCAAAACTATCATATATTAATGATCCCTAGACCAAAGTTAGTATAGTTTGGAGATATTTTACGGTTGTAGGAAGATACGGATGTAAACTGAGATTCCTTGTCTGAAAAATTATGTGTGGGATTGTCTTAGATTAATAGGATAAAATTGAGAAAAAATCTTAAGTTAGAGATCGGTTTGATTAGATAAGTGTTCAATGAGGGGGCATTACACTAATCATGGTAGAAGAATATATAAAAGACATTTCTTCATAGCATTTATGACTCGAATTATTAAGTCTGCTAGGGTATTTACAACCTGGTGCCCTAAAATCATCTGATTTGGAAGTCATCGGCCAAAAGCTCATTATATGGGTCATATAGAAAGCTTAAGTGAGAGAGTGTGCAAAAAAAATTTGAAAAAAAAAAGCAGGTGCATGAAACGGAAGACGCATCAAATGCTCTAGTTAAGCCCAAAAACTTATTTGAGAAGACTTGACTTTTGATGAGGGATTGCTAGCCCAGTTTAGTCCTAAAGGTCGAAGCAATCAAAGAAATGGAAAATCCTTATTTATTAATGTGTTGACTTATAATTAGTAGAGTCCACTTGAAGTAGAGATGGTAAGTATAGTAATGAAAATTTCAACCTTAGAACACACTGGGAAAAGAGTGAAAAAAGAACAGATTTGGGGTGTGTGAATCATACGAGATGTGAAATGATATATTTGACCACAGAGGGTCGGGAATTGAAGTAACTTGTAAAGTCATGATTGTCTACTTAGTTCTTCACACACACGTCGATTTTGCATTGGAAGAATAGATATTAGTTTGGTATTGTGACTATGAAACGGTTTGTAGAATTATTACTATAATTTCTCACATACTGAGATAAAAAACTAGATTGCCTAACTAAATATTTTTGCATCCTTGTTTATTTGTTGTTATTTAGGTTATAATTTTGTTTGAGGACAAACAAATGTTTATGTTTGGGGTATTTGATAAGTGTATTTTATACGCTTATTTGGAGTCTAAAATAATTATATTTGATAGTTCTTTTGACAAAATATATCAAAATTATTATATTTTATGTCATATAGATAAAACTCAATAGTTGAACGAGGAATTGAAAGAAAGAAGCGAAAATTGACGAAAATGGCAAAATTCAAAGTTTGAGGACCAAATTGTAATTATTAAATAGTTGATTCGGACACAAAAAGACACTTTGAAGATTTTTATGAGACAAATGGATGGAATTAGAACTCCAAATTGTAATTTTTATGATCAAAATTAATTTCCAATCGCACAACTTATATTTCAGATTTTTAGTCGAAAATTAAGACCCATTTTTGGCATAGTAAACCTCACAATTGAAAATATTCTATTTCTGTTAAAGTTGTAGCCCTTTGAGGTATCTTTCCAACTCACTTTGAATAAGCTCAGTCGGATATCGAAAGAGAAAGTTATGGTTAAAATACTGATTGCTGTGCAGAGACAAAAAATTCGCGCACGAATGGAACTTTTCTTATTCGATTGGAAGTCAAATTGGACGTGATTTTAAATCAATTCTCGACTCCTACAAATAGATAAAAACAGAATACATATTGAGGACCTCTGATATACTCCAATATTCATAAACTATTATCATCAAAGTAGAATAATTCATAATTTTTGTGAGAGAATTGAAGGGGACTTACGAGAATTCAATCAAGTGAATATTCAAACTTAATTTTTGGACAAATAAGAGAAGACAAGTGGAGATTCATCAAGAAACCATTGAAGATATTCAATATTTTAAGATTCATCTTCATCTTCTCAAAAATTCGAATTATATTTTTTCACTTAAATATAATTTCTTGTAATTTCTATATGTTATGCTAATTTTATACATTGCTATGATGAGATAAACCCTTATTATGATATTTTAGTTTTTAATTAATGATTTGACTTTAATTTGATTTGATTTGTGGATGTTTATTATTATTTTTATCGTTTTTTTAATTGATTGATTACCAATTGAATTGTTAGTAAATTTTATTGTTATCGAGAGAGACAATAGGGTTTAAGTACATTATAATAAATATTGTAAAGTTCGATAGAGGATAAAAATATACATTTATGCTTTACATGGTTTTCATAGGTGTTCTAGTACTTGTTAATGTATTTATCATATTTGTATATTTCATCGAGAGATAGAATGGTCACGTGAGGAGAATATATTTGATCTCCATCGAGAGAGACTTTCAATTAAATTAGGAACATTGACCAACATAAATGATTTCAAATTGTCAATTTAATTGTTACACTAAAAATGCTATAATAAGGGGGTTTCGATATCTTAGCAATGCATCTCACATATTTGAAACACACATTTACATATTTTCATTAGTTTAATTTATAATTCAAGCAGTAGTATACAACAATCATAAAGATTTGTTTGTTATTCGATTAAAGTTGGAATTAAGTTTAACTAGATCAAACATGTAGTACTCGTTGGTTCGACACTCTATTCACTATTTTATTACTTGTTCACGATCTCGTATACTTGCGAGTAATCAAATGATCAATTACGCTTCTCATTAATGTCCATTCCAAAATCAATGGTGAAATTCAAAACTGATGGTGGACGACATGCATTTTCATTTGAATCATACGAACGTGTATCATCTCTGCTATAGATATCAAGACCTCTTCGGTGCGGTAACAAATCTTCTCAATTTTGAGAATGAAATTTCAAGATAATGTTATAGCTTCGATTACGCCTTTCAATTAGATGTAATCACTCATAATTGTTCAGATTATCCATCTTATTGTGTATATAATAGATCATTGATTCAAGAAACAAATTCTTTAATCCACAATTGTGTATTTGGGATGTTTGCAATTCTGCGTACGATTTTAGAAATTGAGGATAAGAAAATGTTTTCATAATGCTGCTCTGTGTCTAGGTAGTGTTAAATTCATAAAAAAAATATAGATCACATTATTTTGTAATTTTGAATTTTAGGTTGCATAACATGGTGTTATATATCTCGATTGCTGCATACTTGAATATTTGGTTTGTCTACACTATAGATGCTTGTTCCAATTTCAATTACGTAAATGTATAAAGCAGTTTATTTACAATTAGATGCGGATGAAATTCACCCCTCATTTTCATATTTTTTGAGAAGATTGTAAATGAAGGTGAATACAAGTGAATATGAAGAATCACCAATTTGGGAATTTTAACCTTGATTAACGTATATGAGGAACTTGTTTGGTGGAGTAAAATCAGCTGCTAATTGATTATCCTATCTAAGAGTTAAGTGGTTTAATGTTTTCTTTTTAGTGTATTCTTTAACATGTAATTATAGAATTTTAAAAAAAAAAATCATGTAGCTTGCGTAATGTCCACAAATCGATATCTTGATTATTGAACGATTAGCCAACTGAATTCCCCACCAAGAGTACCAAATTCAAGAGAACTCATAATTTTCAAAAATGGCAGAGAAATGCTGTTTTCTTTTAATGATGCTCACCATTTTCATTTCTTTACCCAAATCACTTTCACAAAAAAGTAATAATAGTCAAACTATCCCCTTTTCTTGAAACCCCTTATGACATAATTGATCTTTTTTTTTTCTTTTTGCAGGTCCTAGCTATCTGGGATTTGTATCAAACGCCACTCATATTCCGGCGGAAGATTATTATCACTATATCGTGGTAGGTGGTGGCATCACCAGCTGTCTACTGGCGGTGACACAATTGGACAAGTATGGAGTCTTGTTCTTGAAAGAGGGGATATTTTTCCATAGAACAATGTTATTCATTCTCACTGAGGTTGAGCCTCATTCCATGTGACAATTACATAACATTAAATGATAGACCTAATTAAATTAGTTGTGTGACTTCGTATTTAAATGAATCTATCATTTAATATCATGTAATTGCCACATAAACTGGAGCTCAACCCAAATTGGAGATGAATAACATTACTCTTTTCCATAGTATAATGATATGCATTCTCACTGGGGTTGAGCCATGGAGCAATTCTATCATTTAATGTCATGTAATTACCATATTGCTCAACCTCGGTGGGGATGAATAACATTACTATTTTCCATATTGGAATCCCAATCCATTGTCAAAAGAAGGATTTCTCAAAATCCTAATTGTATTTAATGGCCATGATTCTCCTGTGGAATTCTTTATCTCAAAAGATGGTGTTCCGAATACACGAGGTCAACTTTTTGGTGAAAGTAGTGATATCAGTGCCGATTTCTATAGAGGATCCGATAAAAAATTAACCGGGATTTCAGAATAGTTATTGAATCGTATGAATGGGTTGAGAAAGTGTTAGAATTTGGTTTAAAGTTTGTTAAATTTGGTTAAATAAAATCATGAAAATGTGACTTTGTATCACTTCAGACAATTATTCAGACGTGATCTGATTGTCAAATTACGAAAGTAAATAGACTAACTTGTTTTACTCATCGAGTAGAGCTATTAATTATTCTGAGAGCTTTTGCTCCTCTCCAATAATTCTTGATTGAACCCCCATTTCGAATCTTCGACTACGGATTGAGAATCCGGTCCAAAAGAATCCACTTTCGGAGCTTGTACCGGAATTGGAGCAGAAGCCGAAGGTGTAAAAGAAGAGAGAAAGAAAATCAGAAAGGGTAAGGGAAAGTAAAAGTATAAGTAAAAGGGCAAGGTAGATGTTAGTGCTGCTTTATGAGACTGGATAACGAACATTATAAAATCGGATGAGTGTGAAAACTATGGCGCACAAATGAACAGTGGCGGCCTCATCCCTTATTTTATTTTAAATTTATGATACTAGTCCAAGTTTGAAAATAGAAAAATCGTGGCGGCCTATATTGATATGGCAACTTGGCATCTAAAGTACAAAGTAATACAAAATTGTTGCTTTGAATAAAGAAATAATATGATTAACATATCGAGTTCAAGTCATAAGAATTTTAAAATATATCTAGCCGTCAATTTCCAAATTTGTGGTCAATGGGTGATGACTCAAGTTCAATGTATCTTTTGAACTACGGACCGTTTGATTGCAAGTGTGGAAAATTAGTTGAAAAACAACGAATTTCAGAGAAAATAATTACGCAGACCTTATTTTCTAGGGAATTGTTAATTAAGTGTGTTTGATTGGTAAAATTTTTAATTTGGAAAATTTTAAAATTTTGGATATTTTCGTGTTCGTTTGGCTTTATTTTACATGAAAATTGTCCATTAAAGTGAATTTTTTTTTATAATTGTTTATAAAAAAAATTCCTATAAAATAATTTTTTCATCAAAATTTAGTGTTCGTTTGAGTTATTTTACATGAAAATTGACCATTAAAGTGAATTTCTTTTTACAATTGGTTACAAAATTTGGTGTTATTGCCAAAAAAAAAAAAAGGTAAACTGGAAATGGATTCCTGAGGGAAGGGACACCCTTATGTAAAATTTTTTATGTACACCAATCAAAATCCTATTTATAAACACTTCCCAAACATGTTACCTTTCAAGAAATTTGCATTATATGTCCTCAATTTATGAAGTTTATAGTAATTACCTCTATTTCTTGGAATTGGATTATTAACCTTTTAATTTGCAACTCTTAAGTTCTTAGTGAACAAATAATATTTAGAAAAAATAGAGAAACTTGTCCCCTTCCCATTGACCCATCTCTTACCTCCATACTATTATCCCAAACAAGGCATAGGGAGAATGGGAGAGAGGGAAGCGAGGATAGATGAGCAAAGATCATTGTAGGAAAAGAGTGGAGAGGGAGAATGCAAAAGAAGGAGTGGAAATTTAAGTTAACAAAAAGATCTGATAAGGTAAGTAAAATTGAAATTTAGTCCATGTTCGACAAACATTATTTTGAAAAACAAAGCTTTGACGAGTGATTTTTAGGAGAATGTGTGATTAAAAAGTAAGAAAAAATTTGAATTTACATGCAAAGTATTTTATTGTGTGAATACATAATTAAAAATGAGTACGTAAAAAAAAATTCAAATGATGATTGTCATACGTGATTTGATTATAGTAAATGACCCAATTGGGATTTCACTGAAACTTTAGTGACTGAAAAAGAAATGAGCAAATTCATGGTAATATAACTGTATAATTTTCACCAGGGGGTAGGTAGGCTGCTCTCCATTTGGCATAAAACCGTCCAGGTTCACTCACCTTCCCAGTTTTTACTCTTCTTATTTTACTTAAAAACCAACCATTAAAAAAATTCCAATAATTACTTTTACTTCTACACTTCTTGTTGTCGCCACTACATATCATAATAACTTATAATCACTTTCAACCATGTCTCATTGATGTAATGAAGTGATTAAATACCAATCTTGTGAGATTTTTGGGTTTGTTTGAACCTCGTTATTTAGGAAAATAAATTTTGTAAGAAGAATTTTAAATATATGTGTGTAATTATTTTATTGAAAGAATGTTTAATTAAAAATAAAAAATTGAAGAAAATGTTTATTGGTACGCGGCAGGAGACGCTGAGAAGTCCGATTCATTGCACACATGGTGGGATCTCAAACTCTGTCTAAAATGACATAACTATCCTTGCCCCACAATTAAAGAAATAACAATTTAGGAAATTTGGCATTAGTCCTCAAATTATTGTCAAGTTGCAAATTTGTCTTCAACCTTTTGTCTCTGTGCAATCCTCGCCACTCTAACGTCTTACAATGCTTATAAATTTAATTGAAGATACGAAATGAGGATGAACAATTGTGTGTACTCAGTGTATGGAAGAACTTAAAATTATGTCTTCTTAAATATGAATTAATGATATTTTTTCAAATGAAATAAATAATTGATCATTCAATTTGAAATCACACAGTAGTGTTGTGTTACTTGTGATCATCTTTTGTTTTTCATTCTTTTTGCCTAAGCAATATTTAGTGTCCAATAAATCATTTTTTTGGGAATCAATATTTGGATAGAGGCACCACGTCTAGTTAATGTTTAAGTTTCCTTTTACAAAATTTACCATCTCCATAGCAAATTTGTCGTGACGGTCTAACGAGACTAAGTTCATGTTTGAATCACGTTATCTTAGAACTCTTTTTTTTTTTCCAAAACTCAATTTAATTATACATTTTCCTACTAAGATAATTTTATACATAAATCCAAATATTTTTCATACTTTCTAAGCACACATTCTTCAAAAATTACTATTATAAAATTCATTTTTTGGTCTCAAATTGTTGCTTTTTAATTTTGAAAATCAACTTACAACTTAAGCAAAATAGTAGAGACCAATGGTGCAGTTTTCTCTAACATTTTGAACATTTCAATTGTCAAGCATTGAATGAAGGGAAAAAAAATCTTGCCAGTATATTCTTTATCACAAAACACAATTCTTGAAACAATAAAATGATAATGTTACATGTACATGAAAATTGAAACATTGATTTACATTCATACGAGATGACAAATTTTGGTACATTGATCTTGACAACACATTTTTCAATCAATTGTCACATTTTTGACATAGAGAGAAATGTCAATCAAGATGTACACAAAATAGTTTAATCCAAAAATAAAATATCACCGCCACCCACTTTTTCTCTATTTACGGTGCTCACGTAAAAATGTTATAAATTCATTAAATTTATGATTTTTGGTCTTAATTTAAAGGGTCATTAAGAGATGTCAAACAAACTCGAAATATTATATTCTTAATACCATTTTCAAAGTGCTCACGACATAATTTTGACTTTAAAAATTTTCTAACGATTGTACGCTAGTCGAATCTATAAATCGTATACGTCATCTTGAAACTCATTTCAAGAATTACATTATTGACATATCGAATGATCCAAATGAACATAAAAATAATTAGTGCGTCAAATGCGAATAATAAAAAGAGACGCCTAACTCGTATTTTCTTTAACAAAAATTCAATTATTTCATTGACGTTTATTATTTTTGCGCCACAAATTTTCTCAATATAGTTTTCATCATTTTATTAGAAAATTTTATATAAGGTATGGCATCAAAATTTTCAGATATAAAAAATGTATTAGGAAATTTTCAGATGTAAAAATAATCACAAGAAAAAGTAGTAAACAATTCATACTCCATATAAAGTAATAAAAAAATTTGTTAGTAATTTTTACATCCAAAATTTTTCCCAATAAAACACTTTCCCATCGAAAAAATTTTATTAGGAATTTTTTGAATGTAAAAATGTTTGAGAGAAAAAAGTAGTATAACAATTCAAACATCATATAAAGTAACAAAAAAATAATTAGAAACTTTTGCATCCGAAATTTTTTGATGCTATATCCTATTTTAAATTTCTTAATAAAATGATGTAAATTATATTGAGAAACTTGTGGCGCAAAAATAATAAACGTTAATAAAACAATTGATTTTTTTTAAAGAAAAGACTAGTTAGATGTCTTTTTTAAGATGCACGTTTAATTATTTTCGATGTTCATTTAGACATTCGATATGTTAATGATATAGTTCTTGAAACGAGTTTCGAGATGACATGATGATTTATGGATTCGATTAGTGTACGACTGTCGGAGAATTTTTATTGTTAACGAATTCTCGAAATATTAGTGAAACGACCTACTATGACGTGTCGTAACATTTACTACGATTGACCGTTTCATGCGTTGTTAACAATGTGAGAAACTAGCCATGAGTATTTTAAAAGAGTATTAAAAATGTAATATTTTAACTTCGTTTGCCATCTCGCAAATACTACAAAAATTAAGACAAGAACGTCATAAATTTATAACATTTTTACGTGAGCACCGTGGAGAGAGAGAGAGAGAGAGTGAACAATAGTATATTTTACGTTTTAAGTCAAAGTAAAAGCCTACATACATCTGGCATTATTGTTTTCTTAAACCCAATCTTTATCTACCTTCTTTGATTCATGCTTTTAAAAATTCTGGAAAGTGGTTCGCTCTCTCCCTTTAATGACATTATTGTTGGTGAATGTGAAGAAGTAATGATGAAGAAATACTGTGAATATCTTATAAATGAATAAATATTCACGAGAACTTTCCTCGATCATTTGAATCTTGCCAACAAATATTGTTTCTCTGCACGTATAATATAGAAATTTAAAATTGCTTATATGAGAAAATAAACATTTTTGTTTTTCCAATGTATTTCGAAAAAATAATATTATTTTATATAACACGCGGCTTAAAAAATGTTCGTTTGAAAAGGAAATTTAAGAGCAATAAAGGGAACAAATTTGACAACTTAAATGAACAGGAGCCATAATTTCATACTATGTGCAACTTTATATCTTTAATATAAAAATGATTTACTAAACAGCGACTAATGTTTAATTGATCATTTCTTATATTTAGCATGTTATATGAATATAAAATGTATTAAATGTTTTCGACGAAGTTACAAGTTCGACATAAAGCGATGATTCCATGCAGTTAAATTAAGTCATCCAATGTCATAATTTTGTATTGAAACACACTTTGATACTTTGACAAGCATTATGTATCAAATGTGTGTAAATCCAAATAAGTTGGTGACTGTGTGCAATTAATTGTCATAATCCCACAACTACCAAGATTATGATGTATGATTAAGAGAAGGGTGAAAATGTAAAATAACATCTGACAATATACATATTTCATGTATTTATTTATATTCTTAAAGATCTGCTGACAATTGGGATTCTCGCTCTAAATCTCCTCCTTCGAACTCTCCCTGTTCCAACAACTTTTGAACCCGCACAGAGTGCCAGGAAGATCCAAGAAACATGGCTACCAGCTCTATTTATCGTGCAGCAAAAAATCCCATCAATTTCAGTACAAGAAATGTTGATTCCCAGAAAAAGTCAATCTTTTCAAGGCACCTTTCATTCTCCAATTCATCCATTTCCCTTCAAAAACTGTCTCTCGTTAAAGGTTCCCATTTTTCTAGAAAATTGCAAAAAAAATCAATATTCAATGTCCTCGAAACTTTCGAATCAAAGTCCGATTTGTTGTCAAGAACCCGGGATCCCGACAACGTTGTCAAAACTGAAAGGCCAACAATCCTTGTATCCGAAAAACTCGGAGAAGCGGGTCTGGATTTGCTAAGAACCTTCGGGAATGTTGAGTGTTCGTATAACTTGTCCCCTGATGAATTGTGTGCCAAGATCTCGTTGTGTGATGCGTTGATTGTGAGGAGTGGGACTAAGGTTACGAGACAGGTTTTTGAGGCGGCGAAGGGGCGGCTTAAGGTGGTTGGTAGGGCTGGTGTTGGCATCGATAATGTGGATCTGCAAGCGGCGACGGAATTTGGGTGTCTTGTGGTCAATGCCCCCACCGCCAACACCATTGCTGCGGCGGAGCATGGCATTGCTTTACTTGCTTCCATGGCGCGTAATGTTGCACAAGCTGATGCTTCCATGAAAGCTGGTATATATATTTCAATTCTTGTGTGTTCACAAAGTATGATTCTATTAAAAAGATAAATCTCGTCGTTGTTCTCTGTTTATTCTTTATCTATATTTTTGAGTTATTCTGCTAAACAGAGAATAATCAGCACCAGTTAAATGGCTATAGATTTGCGTCATATTTTTGCTACTGTCAATACTAGTTTGCTGTGAACCTTTAGGACTAATTCATCGAATTGGTTAGATCTGTAAGCTTGCTGAGCAAAGTCTGAGAGTAAAAAGGAAAAAGTAAATATCTTGATCTGGCTTACTAGATTTTTTGGTTGTTAATTTTCTGTCTTAGTGTGAGATAGACCTTAAGTCCTTGCACAGTTCTTTGCACATTTCAATCTCATTGACCTTGTTTCTGGAGGAGCGAGTAAGAAAGATTGAAAAATATAACCTTGTACAAACTAATCTTGTGATTGGAACCATATACGAACGTGGTCAAGAGGAGCACTTCTGAATTGTTTCTACCATCTCATTTGACTAGGGCTGGACATGGTCCGGTTCTGAACTCTTCAGAACCAAACCGAGCCGAACCAAAATTTTCGGGTATTTAATAAATGGAACCGTCAAGTCCAAATATAATTATGGAACCGTTCGGGTTCGGTTCGGTTAGTTTCAGTTCGGTTTTGTTCGGTTCCGTATCATAATTAAATTTTTTAACAAATTTTTAAGGTCAACAATCGGTGGTCGTGGTTGGATGTCGCTGCTTCGATGGTCAGTTGGAGAGGGGAAGTCGAACTTGGCAGTCGGCGACTTCGATTTGGGCATGTAGACATAGGTTTTCAATTTATCAAATGATTTGGAGTCAGTGACTCAATGGTTACCGAATGAAAGTATGAAATTGGAAAGAGAATGATAAAAATTTAAAAAGGCCCAGATCTTATGCTAAAAGTGGAATTAATAATTGGACCAAAAAATTGAATTTAGAAATTGAGTTGGATTAGGCTAGCTAGACATTGACTTGGCTTGGGAGTTAGAACATTAATCAATAAATTAGTTAATTTGCTAATTTGTTTAGGAAAAAATAAAATTAATTCAATATAAAAATTTAAAAAATTATTTAAATTCGGTTCTTCAGTTCTGAGTCTAGAACCGAAAACCGAATCAAACCGGTCGGTTATCGATTCAGATACCCATTCGGGTATTCAACTTATGAAGAACCATTCGGTTTGGGAGTTTTGTCCAGCCCTACATTTGACTTTAGATTGATTTGAACTGGACTATCCAATGCAAGGTCATAATTTGGATTTATTTTTATTTCAAATCATTTATGTTTATGAAAAAAGGAAATGTGGGGCATCTGAAAGTTTTGCTGTATTCCTAGTTATGGAGCGACCTTTTATTGTAGCTGTTTGTGGTCAAGTGCAGTCCTTCAATGTCTTTTGTATGTATGGAATACTAATAACCTCCTTGTTGTATGTATTTCAATAACAGCTGTACTTCTAATAATTCGTATAGTCTTGACTACTTCCATTATTTTTACTCACCATCATGGACTTATGAGGAGAATCTTTTAGTCCTGCATGAGTAAGTGGCTGCATTTGCTCAAAGTTTTTAATGTCTAGAAGCATGGGACATGCCAAATATCCAGAAGATGGTCGTGTAAAATTTTGCATTGCTAGCTTCTGTTCCTTGTGGCTTGAAGAAAAAATCTCACATTTCTTGTGTCCATAATTTTGTCACTGCCTGAAGAAAAAGTTGCAGTGACAATGTATTTTATGCATGGATGATCTCGACCCTTTCCCTTATTGATGCAAACATTTTAACAAAGCTGAATATTTTTTTGGATAATTTATTTAATCAGAAACCTAACACCTGTATGATGGTAATTTCATATAGTTAACTAGTCTAATTTATCGCTCATCTTGCAAAACTGATTTCATATGAGTTGATTATTTCTTCATTGAACATTGACAGGAAAATGGCAACGTAACAAGTATGTTGGTGTTTCTCTGGTTGGGAAGACATTAGCAATTATGGGATTTGGTAAGGTTGGTTCTGAAGTTGCAAGACGTGCAAAAGGACTCGGCATGCATGTTGTTGCACACGACCCTTATGCTCCAGCGGATAGGGCACGTGCTATTGGCGTTGAGTTGGTCTCTTTTGATCAGGCCATCTCCACTGCAGACTTCATTTCACTCCATATGCCTCTTACTCCTACAACTAACAAGGTATTTAATGATGACACCTTTTCAAAGATGAAAAAGGGTGTCCGCATCATAAATGTAGCTCGAGGCGGTGTTATCGATGAAGATGCCTTAGTGAGGGCCCTTGAAAATGGAACAGTTGCACAGGTATACTCTTCGAGAGTAATTTCCACATTTTGTCCAAATTTTTTGACCTACTGCATTATCAAAAACTGAAATGACCTTACGAGTTACTACTACTCTGTTTCAGCCTAGTTGTACTGTTTGGCATATTCTCGGATTTTAACAGTTACTTTGCATCTTTTTTCGTACATCATATAATGGATTTTTTGTTTCGATTAAGGTAACAAAATTCCTGAAGACCTTGTTAATTCTACGTGAAACTGATTTTCTGTGCATCATGGTATATATTAGGCGGCACTTGATGTGTTCACAGAGGAGCCCCCACCTAAAGATAGCAAATTAGTGCAACACGAGAATGTTACTGTTACACCACATCTTGGAGCAAGCACAAAGGAAGCACAGGTATGAATTTCTTGTGGACGTTGCATCATTTGCATGTCATCTGAGCCGTTAACTTTAATACTTATAAATCAGGAAGGAGTCGCAGTTGAAATTGCCGAGGCAGTTGTAGGTGCACTGAGAGGGGAACTTTCTGCTACTGCAGTAAATGCTCCTATGGTTCCTCCTGAGGTAAAAAAAAAAACGAAAAAAACCTAAAACAAGTTACTATCTACATATGCTTCATTGGATAGATTACTTCTGAACTTCTTTAGGTGAATAATAAAAAATTCCCATTTCTATATTCAGGTTTTATCGGAATTAGCTCCTTATGTTACACTAGCAGAGAAACTGGGTAGGCTAGCTGTACAGTTAGTTGCTGGAGGGAGCGGAATTCAATCTGTGAAGGTGGTCTACAAATCAGCTAGGGATCCGGATAACTTGGACACCAGACTGCTCCGTGCCATGATAACAAAAGGCATTATCGAGCCTATATCCGACTCCCATATCAACCTCGTCAATGCTGATTTCACTGCCAAGCAAAAGGGTCTCCGAATTAGTGAGGAACGAGTTTTGGTGGACTCGTCGTCTGAGAATCCTATCGACTCAATCCAGGTACAGGTAAGTAACGTGGAGTCAAAATTTGCGAGTGCTTTGACAGAGAAAGGAAATATTAGCATTGAAGGGAGAGTTAAGTACGGGATACCTCATCTAACATGTGTCGGATCATTCGGAGTCGATGTCAGTCTGGATGGAAATCTCATATTATGCCGTCAAGTAGACCAACCGGGCATGATTGGAAGAGTCGGAAACATCCTTGGAGAGACTAATGTGAATGTGAGCTTTATGAGTGTGGGAAGAACTGCTAAGAGGACAAAAGCCATAATGGCAATTGGAGTAGATGAAGAACCTGATAAGGATACACTTAATAAGATTGGCAAAGTGCCTGCAGTTGAAGAGTTCGTTTTTCTTGAACTTTAGAGAGTTCATTGCTAAAAGCACTTGCATTTCTTGCTGTGTGGACCTAGGTAATATTATGGAGTATCAAGAATAAAAAGAGGCTATTCCCCAAAGAAGTGGTAGAATCGTCCCGTCCCGTCCCGTCCGTGTCTGTTATCGAGTTACTAAGTGGAATTTTTATAATTTAAGTCGCCCCGTTCGTAATGAACGGATTTACGTACTATCATTGTTTTTGGTAGATTGAAGCATATTTTGTTGTCATTGCTTAGGGTTAGAAGCATGCTTGCGTTAATTTAAGAAGTTGAACGTTTTGGGTTTAGTGAACTGCTCTTTCCTTTGTGCTTCTCTTTTGAGCAAATCAATTTTTGTCATTGAGAGGTTTTTACTCTTTCCTTTGAGTTCTTAATGTTTATTTCGATATTTTCATTTATCCATCGTGAATATGGCAGGCAAGATACACGAAATTCAAAATTTGATGTTATTCAAAAGTTGTTAGCAATTTGATTGTGCATTCAAAAATCGCTATAAATAAAATTGATTGTCTGACAACATATTTATCTATGTGTTTTTGTTTAATCTACAATTTTATTTAAGTCAACGCTAAATATTTCCTATTTATTTCATATCCTATAAAATATATTAAAATTCATATTTTAGTTAAATCATCACAGCCCAATTATTTTCTCGACATATTATATTAATTTTATTGTAAAAAAACAAATTGAGTAAAAAAAAAATTGTTAAGTAAATTAGAACACTTTCAATACTCTTTAAACATAAGATACCTTCTATTTTAAATAATCAACTTATAAAATTGTGTTCCAACTCTTTATGGCCTACTTGGGAGTTCTTTTCATCGATTTTGACTAGTTTTGAATTTCACCGTTTATGAAAGGTTTAAAAAAATCGGTACATGCTATTTTTTTTTAGCACCAATTTTGGATGGTTTAAAAATCGCTCAAAATCTATGTAGTGTAATTTTGACCGATTGTCTCAACCCACCAATTGGCATGTTTTTTGTTTCTTATATTCTCTTCTAATTTTACCCTTTATAAAATAATTATTTCCAACTAACATATTTTCTTCAAAACTAACTTAAAATAAAAATATATTAACTAAAAAAATATTTATAAGAAAAAAATTACATTATAATTAAAAAATACTTATAAGTAAAATACTACTTATAAGATAAGAAAAATTACATAATAATTAAAAAATTACTAATAAGAAAAAACCACTTTTATGTTACTAATAAGGTAAAAATTCACTCATAAATATAAAAAGTCACTTCTAAGTAAAAAAATCACTTAAAATTATTTAAAAGTATAATATTAACTTTTAATTGTAAAATTTACTAATAAGAAAAAGATATTAACTTAAAATTTTAAGTAAATATTTAACTTTATTTAAATTTTTTAAGTTAAACATATTAACTTATATGTAAAAAAATTACCTATAACTAAAATATCACTTGTGAGGAAAACAAATTCATATAAAAAAACAATAAACTAAAAATTTTACTAAGGGACGTATATGTAATTTTATTCTTTAAAAAACTTTTAAGAACTAGTAGTTGATAAACTTCCAAAAATATGTTGGACACTTTTAAAAATCGCTATTAAAACTACTCAAAATCGATCCACTCATAAACGCTCAAAACCGATATTTAAAAAACGTCAATAATCGGTACCCCAAAATTTCCAAGCAAGCCCTTAAATTAACATTTTAATTTAGAGGGTGAGTTTGAACCCACTCTCTATAATCATATGCATTTAAAGTATTTCAACTTTCAATGTAAGAAAATAATATAATAATTTGGGGGGAAGCAAATGAAAATAAAAGATATGAAAAAATAATAAATATTTGTTTGGAATGGTAAGGGTCCGTTTGATTGGTAAATGTGGAAAGACTTTCCAATTCCATGTACAGGTAATTTTACTAATGGACGTATATGTAATTTTATTTCAAGAACCGATAATTGATAAACTTCCAAGTATATGTTGGACAGTTTTAAAAATCCCTATTAAAACTACTCAAAATCGACCAACTCATAAACGCTCAAAATCGATATTTAAAAAACGTCAATAATCGGTACCCCAAAATTTCCAAGCAAGCCCTCAAATTAACATTTTAATTTAGAGAGTGAATTTGAACCCACTCTCTTTTCAATGTAAGAAAATAATATAATAATTTGGGGGGAAGCAAATGAAAATAGAAGATATGAAAAAATAATAAATATTTGTTTGGAATGTAAGGGTCTGTTTGATCGGCAAATATGTAAAGACTTTCCAATTCTATATAAGTTGGGAAATAAAAATTCAAGTATCCCATAAGAATGCATTTTTCATGAAATTGGCAAAAAAAATAATTTTTTACTCTTTAAATTTAACAATAAAGAGCATATTGATTACTTAAAATTTTTTTGTTCTTTAAATTTATATATGCTTTTTAAATTATAGAATATACTATTTGAAAATAAAGTTTCTTGGAGATCCTTTCCGTATTTTTACTTTTTTTTTTTTCTGTTTTTTTTGGAGTTCAGAGGTTTCTAAAGAATCTAGACTAATTCTTGTGTGAAATCCTTTTCCAATTAAACTTTATTTTGATAATTATATAAAAAAATTGTTAATTTTTTGTTTTTTCTAATTTATGGATTTTCAAGAATCTAGATTAAATTTTCTAAAAAAAATCTCTACACTATTATGTTTTGAACTCTGAGTGTGTTATAGAAACTCTTGCATTGTAGATACTTGATGAGGTTGTGATTAGAATAAATTAATGATTCTTGTCTTGTGCTCTTCACTTGACGATCAACTCTTACAAATTCAAGCTGAAATGGTTGAGTTGGTAAGTTTGAGATTGAGTTATAAATAAATTGATTGTTCTTCACATGCAAAGACGTGTCCAATAATTGAACTTTAACTCATATAGGACTCACTAGGGATCCTTTAGTTTTTGAAGTGGGTGATGTAAATTCTGTTTAGTGCTCAGAAACGTGCCATGATTCTAGCTCCTGCTTTCTGATATGAGAGTTTAAAACTGAAAGTGTATGTTACTAAGGAGTCTTGTCTTCCTTTTAAATGTACACTGCATTAAGTTCAAGTTGTATTTATTAGTATTGCTCGTATCATCTATTTAATTGTTAGAAAGTCCTATCATGTGTATAGGCCATTGAAAATGTAAACAAATTCTCAAAATAACTATCTCAGTCCTCCTATTTAATTGCTTGATTTTTGACGAAACAATGTATTCTCTAGTTGCTTTATCAACTCATTGTAAGTTTTATCAAACACTTACTTAGAATTCTGGAACGCGTCCTTATTGGTAATAGTTTTTACACATACCTGGAATATGTCCATCCTGGTACAATCAATAAATTTACCATCACCAATCTTGCTCGCATCCTGCCCATGTCTTTGACTTTTGAGTTTTGCATAAACTCTATGGTGACTACTTAGGGTTCCCCTTTGTAGTTCCCGTGGAATGTTGAATTATTGACACGAACATAATTTGTTATTTTTTGAAGTATTTTTTTGAATTTCTGTCACTTTCAACTTATAGAGTGTCGTGTTCCTAAAATGAAGTTATGCCCAATGTTTAATTACTAGAAGTGAATCACAAAGAGACAACATGTAGGAAAAAAATCAACCACCCCTTGTGTATTCTAAGGTTTTGATCGGTATTTCTCACTTTTTCGAGTGTTTGACACTATTTTGAATATTTGTAACTTTATTGAAATGCTTGCATATTTAATGTCAAAGAAATAGATATAATTTAATCTTTTTGAAGCATGTTAGTGTCAATTTATTGAATTGATTCCATATTTAATGCCATAGAAAAGTCAAGTTACATGATTTGTGACTTTTTTTTTTATTATTAAAAAATGATGTAGCAGGTTGTTCCATTCTTTAATTAAAGTGTCACATACAATCAATTTCTAATAGAACAACACATCTTTGACTAAGTTTTCAATTTGTTTATAAGAATTTCTTTTAAATGTTAATTTATTTTGTATTGTGTTAAATGTGACAATATAGAAAAGCGATATTGTACGTCACTTTTTAATTAAAATGTGGCATTGTATATCACTTTTTTTTTATTTACGTCACCTTTTTTTTTTATTATTAAAGTAACAATATCACTTTTAAATAAAAAAGTCTTACTTTACACTTTTTTTTTTTACTTTCAAAATATTTTTCATATGACTTTTAAAAGACCCCTAATTTTAGGGAAATTTTTGTAAGTTGCCCATTAATTTAAGGATAATTAAGGGTGCTTGTCCCAATTTTTTACATGGTGTGGTAATGAATCCCAATTTTCAAAAATGAAGTTTTGAATTTTAAAAAGTGAATGTTAAAATCTAATGTGTGTGTCAGTCGAGTTAAAAATAAATGCTAAGTAGTTTAACGATTTTGAAGGTTGGAACACACAAATACACTTCATATAAGGTTTGGGAGCGTAATCGAATATACGAAAGTTAAGAAATATTACAGTAGGGTCCTCAACCTATATAAAATGTAGCGAGTAGGTCCTTGACCTACTATTTTGCTAGATGCAATCTCCAATCTTTTATTTTTGTAGAACTCAAGTCCCTAGTGGACAATTTTATTTTTAACCTTATCTTTCTATTAAACAATTATTTTTTTTTATAAAAAACAAATTTACTTTTATCTTTAAAATTGTAGGAGGCTGGGTGGGTTTTTTTTTCGCTATATTTTTATTTGCTTTTCATATTTCATTTTAATATTAGGATAAAGTTATACTTTTAACAAAATCGATTTTTTTGATTAAAGAAAATGGTAAAATCGCCATTTTGGAACCCAAATGTTACAAAAATGAAAGGCAAGGTTGCCAAAATATTAAGTCAAAGACACGTCTATAATTTGCCTAAACCATAATGTAGATCAATGTATGACATTTACTTCATTTTAATAATGTTATTTGAAATAAAAAATTAAAATCCAGAATTATTTATTGTTTGGTGTTACTAAAATATTAAATTTAAGTAGTCTTGTTACAGTTCAACAATCAACACCACCTTGACTTGTTGAGGAGTTGGTGGAGTCTTGATGTGTATGTGTAAAGAAAAAGAAACACAACATCAATCAATTGTTATTGTATTTGTGGAAATTTGTTGAGACATAACACGGGTTACAAGATCAACAAAAAATTGCTGCATGAGGATCCCACAATTCAATTGTTTACAAGTTTCTTCCTTTTCAGAAAGAAAGTATGAATTTCTTGTCAAACTTTAATTTGAACAACACATTTGATGGGTTTCACATATCCAAAAATTTGTCAAACAAAGCCTAATCGTTGCTAATTTCGACTCTCACCGAAGAGAGAGTTTTCACATACATTGAACAATATTAAACAGTTGACGGGTCTGCAGCAGCAGCTGTCTGTTGTGAGTTCGGGCTAATGTCCCTAGTGGAATCATTCATTTCTTCCACTGAGATTGGGACTACTACATCTGGCCCAAAATTTCCAGGGAAAGTTGATGCGTTTTCTTTAGAACCACAATATCTAATGTCCCTTTGATCAAAATGCCTGCAAATTGCACGAATTTTAGAAAAAAATGTGGTGCTAGACTTCGAAATCCCCAGGATAAAATCTCTGTTCTTGTATAAATAAGTAATCAAGAAAGCAACAAGACATGCTGCAGTGATTCCCCCGGTGATGCCAAAGAGTGTTTCGAAACTTTTCAATGAGATACTGCTTGATATAATAGTGCCATCAGGTCTACACGTCGGATTCTTGAACCATTGTCGTTCGAGTTCTGAAATCCTGCCATTTTCTGTCAACTCAAGTATGGCACGAGAAACTTCAGCAACTAAAGGCGATCCCTTTGGGAAAACCTGTTAATTTAGACAACCTACGAGATGATTAGTAACATGATAGATACTGCAAATGAATAAAACTTCTTTATTGCCAACCATCTCGGAGTTAACTATCATGAAATCTTGAAAAGAAAGATGCTTACATATGCATAACCTTCTGAACGATGTGTGGTGCCTACTGTAGTGTACTTATCACAGTACTTGGCTAAGAAGAGCTTGGCGTAGGGCATTACAGAAAAAAGGGCTGATATGCCACCATTTTTGCTTCCTTTAGCCAAGGCTTCATCACAATCCTCTGGATGGTTGCAAGTGATGATGTTGGATTCTTCGAACCCAAGATCCTTTAAAAGATGAACAACGAATGAGCCTTTTCGACATCCGACATAGTCTCCGTTCTTAATAAGCTCCTTCACATCTGTAGTCGCTGGTTGTAGCCTTTGTACTGTTAATCTTGCTGACAAGCTTGCAGTGTAAGTTGAGTTCAATATCAGTACAACAAACATCCAGACAACCACTACCAACCGAGCTAAATTGCTCATTATTCTTTCTCCTACAAGTCGAAGTGAGGTCTGTGAGTAAAAGCTGTTGGAAACATAATTTGAAAATAGCTTAAGCTTTTTTATTTGATGGTTCAACTTGAAGTGCAAGCCTCGTCATAGCACATTTATGAAAATTGTGCATGTATCAGATTTTGATAAAAAAATGAATGTAACCTGCACGTGTGGGGGCGTGCAAACCACAATTTGAATTCATTCATATGCCCTCTATCTAGCAGTTTAAACTTTTGGAAGAAGCGCTTCAGCAAAATCTAACAGAGTGTACATAGTTTTTAGAATTAAAGATGAATAATTTACTCACTCTGTGCGAATACTAATGACATGAAGGGAAAATAAAAGATCATGCCAGCATGCTGTGAAGGTGGACCTCGGAAGGCGTTGTTAAACCTATGTTCAAGAATCCAGAGCGCCACGCCAGTCAATACAAATAACGCTATTGCTGTTAGCCACAATTCTTTTGTAAGAGGCTTCAAGAAAATCCAATTATCATTCGGATCATCATATGTGATTGGCACTATAGTATTTATTCCTCCTTCTGCAAATGGTAGAGTGAAGTCTACGTACTTTGATCGGTTAGCAGTGATTGTTATGTCCCCCACAACAGCATCATAGTTCTAACACCATCAACCAGAAGACACATGAAAATAATGGCAGGCAGAGGAATAGAATAGCAATCAAGTTATAAAGTAAATGAATCAACCCTTGTTTTAAGAAAAAAATTGTACCATCTGTCCCCAGAGTATTGTTTGAGTAGCAAGGTGGTTCTCAATCTCTAAAAAGTAGCAAGTTAGCCCTCGAAACCTTTCTTTTTTTTGCACCGTCAATACCCAGCGACTGAGTGTGTCTAAATGTTAGTTAAATCGCTGTGCCATCCTCACGTAAACATGTATCACTTCTAATTTTTGGGCACTAGTCATAGTTGGAATAAAAATCTCTCTTTAAAAGATGGACATATGAGGGTCAAGTGATGATTTAACCAAGATTTAGATGATTTTCGTTGTTGAGGACTGATTTTGCAAATATAATGGATGATTGAAAACCAACTTGCTCCTTTTGATAAAGTGGAGACCAACTATAGCTACTTGAACAATATATTGATAACAATGCTGCAGTTTTCCCTTATAATACGTACCTGCAGAAAAACTTGATAAGCAAGATCATCATAACTCCCTGCACTTGAACCATCAGATTTCTCAAAAGGAACATACTCGTATGGCACAGCATATGGAAGTGCTGCCATCACAGAATTAAATACATCTATGTAGTATCCAGTAACTTTGGAAGCATTAGTTTGAGGATCCCTTTTCACTTTCAAATATTCAGCAAATCCACTTTCAGCTGGGACTCCAATTCTAAGCTTTTTACCGCTTGCCGGAACCTCCCATCCCCTGGGTACCACTGTTGATTCTCCTGGCCATATTATGCCCCTCAAACTTTTCTTTGAAGAATTTGTAACGTTGACGTCGCCTTTGCTTGAAATTCCCCAAGATGGTGTCCATATTCCAACCTCTCTCTCGCCATTTCCGACCACGTTGAGTATTTGAAACGATGATGGCTCTACTTGTCGATTAACTAAACGGAAGTTCCCACTAAGTCCTTGAAAAGTAATCTCAGACAATTCTTTGAGAAGTTTTGGACCTGTTTTTGACATTGCAGGAGTAAAAAGGTCTGCAGAAGAATTGATGGCACTAGTATTTTGTAAAGAATTTGGCTCGCTGAATTTAACTCTCTCCGCTGCCATAGCCAATGCCCATAAAGTGTCATAAGCCCATAGACCAAAAAGGCTTAATTCTGCTTGTAAAATGCTAGGATTGTCCTTGAAAAACTTTTGCTTCCACCTATTAGCAAAAGACCTGAGTTTTCTGGATCTTGGAATCAGTGGTTTTACGCCCAGCACTCCTTGTATACTATCCACAACATGAGAGTCCATCGAGTAGAGTAGATCCATCAGTCCACTGGTTATAATCCACGCATAGCCTTCACTCATCATTCCTGCCTCCTTGACTTTTGGAAATAGTCTAGAAGCAATGGAACTTGATATGTGCACCACAAATATCCTTGTCTGCATAGTTTTCATCTTATACAACTCTTGGAGCAAAAATTCATCGGTTGCAGACAGAGGTATAATGCTTCGATACGAAACTCGAGCATCGACATCTTGAAATGCATTAGACAGATAAGGAATGATGCCATTACCATATTCTGAATCTTCATATATGATGACAACCTGGCTCCAATCGAAGTTTCTAACTAGAGAAGCAACGGCCCCAACTTGAGAGTCATCGCGCAGGGCTGTTTGAACAAAATAGGGTGTTTGTGGATGAAGAGGACTAGTTGCAGAGAAAGAAATGATTGGAACATGTGCTCTGTCTCCGAGACCAATTACAAAATTGGTGTGCCCAGATTTTTGAGGACCTATTATGGCGTCCACCTCCACATCTTTCAACAAACTAAGAGCTGCGCATCCGTGTAAAAGAATGGAATAAATTAACTAAGAAGGTGATCATATATAACAGATGTTTAAGCAGTGCATACACTAACAACAAGGGAGGAGGACTAAATACCAGAAGCAGCAGCATCGATGATTTGTCCCTTTGAGTCCCTAACATGGAGAACCAGCTTTGTGGCGTAGTTGCTGTGAACTGAGTAAAAATCAGAAAGAGCCATCGTCAGGCAGCTCAGTCCAATACGCCCTACAAGTGAATCCGAATCAAGAACCACACCCACTTGAAAGGTGCTATTCGTTTGTGCTTTACACGAAAGAAGTAGACTAAAATATAATGAGAGAGAGATAAAAAGCTTTAGGCATAAAAAGTTCAAGCTCAAAACATAGAAGAAAATTCTAGATATATTTTCTGCCATGGTTGTGTAAGTACATTACTTCTTGATTTATATTTGCACAGTTACCTTCAAATTCCAATTATATTTATATACATTTCATCAGCAGGATTTTGAATAGGTAAAAGTAAACTCTATGGTTATTTCTTAATTTAGTTTTAATAGCATTTTCTTATATAATTTAGTATATTTGCATTTCAATAAAGTAGATAACGTATTCTGAAAAAGATTGGAGTCATGAGCTGTCGTGTATCAGGGTCTACTGCGAGTACTTTCCAGGAAACTGCAAGGGATAAAATTTCTTCTCCTGCAATATTGCTGAAAATGAAGTTAATGTCAGCAGATGACTCCAAGTAAAATTTGAAAATGAGGATTTGGTATTAAGGAGACTATAATAAGAATGGCTCAAATGAAGGAGAATATAGTAGTATTAGGTGGAATTTAAAAATCACATCGGATGATGCTGTCAAAGTATGAGTAATTAGTCTCATACAGAATCATAGACTTGGCCGTCGATCAAAAAATCAATGGAGAAAAAACAGCATTTTGACTATGGCCAAGGATACTCTTCCAATCATATAGCACGTTCAACCCTGCTTATAAGTTGATTTTTCCAGCTTTTTTTGGCAGTATGTAAATAAGCAGGACAAAATGATTTCTGAAAATAATAAAATTTGCAGCAGATTGCCCACCCCAAAATGCTGCTAATGATGTTCAGTCGATCATGAAAACTTCGAAAAATAAAGAATACAAAAAACGTTTTAGCTCTCTGCTCCACAATTTCTTCCTCGTTTCATTCTGACTTCCGACATCAAATGGGCCTTGGATTTGATAGCTAATTTTGGTGGTTATATTTCCTATGATTTAGAAAAGAAATAGAATCAGCCATTAGACGATGAGTTCGACTTGACTATCAGGAGAGCATGGGATGGAATCCTTGTTTAATGAATCTTGCTTTGGAGTTCACAATCGAGGCAATTCGAGCGAGGAATCAATTTATTTATTATCAAAGCATGACGATTGCTTAATTTTCATGACTGAATCCACGAGTAATAAACTCAGTCAGTTCGATCCAATTCACTAGGATCAACAAACAATCAATATTTCACTTGGCTGTTGTCAAAGCAATAAACAAACAGCTTTTGTTCCATGAAAATTCAAGCTCCTTGTTTAAACATGCCGAGGTACTGACTTTGGGAGTCGACCAATGTCAAAATAGCCAAGAGCTCTTACAACTGCTGAGGAAAGAGAGAGCACAACCCCCACCCGACAACAAGGGTGCAGATGGTAGTGAGTGGTTAGGTCATCTGTCTAGGTAACAACCTCTCTAGTTGAGAACATGAAGGAAAGACCAAAACAGTGAGAACTCCAACACCCACCCGAAAGGGGGACGATATTTAGCGTGGTATTATATTTACACTGCTTAAGAATAACGATGGTGACAAACTTACCAAATTAGCTAGCAGAGTAGAAAATAAGAAGAAAGATTTATTCATTCAGAGCCAACAAAAGAGCAGTACAAACTAGGTCACAGAAGGTTACGTTATTACATGTGAGATTTAGTGAAAACTCAGCAAACAAGAACCGTCTAATGTGCAATAGTTCATAACCCCAAAAGTTCGAAGCTGGGAAAAAAAATATATTGAAAAAGAAGATCCTCCAGCAGGAAATAGCTTCATAAACGCTTCATGTCCATCCTCATTCTTCTCCAGTATCGGAACGAACGGCTGAGAAAACAAGTCAATGACAAGTATTTAGAAGAAAGCAAAAATGAATTCGTAAATAGATACCAAAATGATGATTCAAACTAATAATACAAACAAAAATGTCCAAAAAAGAAAGTACAAGACCCTAATTATATATTTGGTAAGATAGAAAAAGAAGTTAAAATCTTCTTCGTACTAAAAATAATCTACCATATATTAAATTTAATTCCGTTTAAGCCAGAAATCACTACAAATACAGCTATAAAATTTCCCATGACCAGAAAAACACCATTCCACCTTCCTAATTTCTATAACTAGCAAAAAGCTTTTCACATTTTGCCAATAATCTTGAACTCTACGGAGCCTAATCATTTTTGTTCACTTATCCCTCGACCATAAATTGACCCAATATTAAGTACTACATACATGTATTAGATCATCTATATAAAGAATTTTAAGGTGTAGTGCTGGGTGTATAAGAGGTTTGAGGGGGAAAAAAATTTAATCTTGGACTCCACTGTATAAACAATCTTCATCAACAATCGATTGTCGCCCTCACATTGAGAGTGCACCGCTATAAATGTATGTATTCACTTTGCTTGTTTCTGATTCCCATTCTATTTCATTGGTATCATAATAATAATAATAACAAGTAATATTCGGTTCTCAAGATAACGATCAAAAACAAAGAGAGCTCTGGAGAGAATCATGGCTTTCAAAGCAGAAGGCACTTGTATATGAAATTTTGTGCAAATAACGTAAGTGTTATAATACAAACTACTGCTAGCATCGACATATTCACATCTAAGAAACTTTCCCCAAAACAAGCCACAATATACATTTCACATTCATATCAATTTAGTTGATTTTACATATACTAGGAATAATCCATATCAATATGTAATCAAAATTTTCTATTTATGAATTCTAGATTTAAAAAAAAAAATCCCATCGAGAAATCAAATAATCAGAAAACGTAAAAACTAAAATTAATATCCAAACCAAACAGATCTGAACCACCAGAACAGATATCATAGTATAGAATAAAAAACGAGAGAATAATCGGAAGTGAATATAGATTACTGGGTTTCTGGGGTTTGCCGTCGACCCATTTGGAGACGGTAAAGTGGACCTTCTCCCGGGTCAAGGCTTCAGAGCGGTAGGGCTCCTTGAGGCACTGCCTCACCAGGTTTGCACACAGATTGGAATAGGTTATGTAAGTCATCCCTGCCGCCCTCCAAAACGGCACTGCTGCATTTGACGCCATTTCTGCTTCTTTACTCTCTCTCTCTCTCTCTCTCTCTCCCCACTTGAGTCTGCGTTCGGGCGTTCGTGTCGATGTGTATACATTGGAGGTCATTCGGATTCGGGTTCTGAATGTTGTTAGTATGTATAATGGGCCCGATGTTCAGCCCATGAATGACAAAATTAAAAATTATTTCCCCTCGAGTTTGTTTGAGCCTCGTTTTGAGAGAATATATATTTTAATACACGAATTTTGCTAGTGGTACATGAAAAGATGTATCTAAAGGATTACTACCCTCACATGGAGATGGGACCCACTTAAATAATTTTTTTTTTATTTAAGTGGGTTCTATGAGTAAAACCTAAAACAAAGATTTTGCTAGTGATACAAGCCACCAATCTTTTTTCCTAGCAAGCTTGAGATGTAGACCAAGAAATAAATAGTCACTCTTAACCACCATTAGCATTCAAACTCTCATTATATCTTCAGCTTCCGAGGTCGACAACCAAAGCGTTTTCCAGTGGACCTCATTTTTTTATCATAGTAGGCTTTCAACTTTAAATTAGATTATTACTTTTTATCACCATTCATCAACGCATCACTAAAACGTAACCTTACAATCTCTTCTAATCATTTTAATCATTTCTTGAAATATCTCTACTTGTATATATTAGCACATTAGGCCAAATTTGCATAAAATCCCATAAGTAAACCAATGGGAAACAAGCAGTATAGCCTCTTTATTAAGTTCTTTCAAGCACAGCCAAAAATGCTACTAGTCTATCATTGGCATCCCTCCAAATGCCAAAATGAAAGAAAAATATGAAAACATAAAGATACACTCACTTTGCATATTCCACAAAACTGCTGATCTAATATTGAAAATTTTCCCAAAGAAAACAGTGAAGGCTTCAAAAATACGCATAACATATTAACTAGATCCATCCAAATTAGTTGCTAGGTTATTATGGTTCATTTCAACATAACCCTCAGTGTCGCCAAAGCAAAACTTGTACAGAAGGTACATGGGGTGGCTCTCTTCTAGACGAGCAGAACAGCATTAATACAGCCATCGTTTTCAGGGTTATTAGTAACTTGTGCATATTTCCCTGCATTAACCATAGACAAGCAAACAAGAATCAGGCAACAGTAGAAATCTATCTTTTTAAATTTAAATAGAACGATAATTGAAAGGATGAACATACCCCATACAACTTTTCCAGCAGGGGTGACCAGACCAAGTTCACTAACATTCACCTGGAATTGACACCAAAAGAAAACGGACGTTCAGTATGAGATGATAAGTTGAAATCAAAGAACTCTTACATTTTTTTGGCAAAATTACCTCAATAACGGTTCCTTTTGTTATGACACCAAGAGAGGTATACGTAGGACCATTAGGGTTTTTCTTTACACCTATAATTTCTAAATTGAAAGTACATTTAAGTTCAGGATGAGTCACGTGGGCTTTGGTAAATCGCAATCCGGAGGGACGAATGAAACGCTCATATTTGGGAGGTTTCCTTGTAAAACTTGGTCCAACAAAGGTGGCTTTAGTGATCATCCTTTTCCACTGCTTAGCTGCAATATAAAAACCATTGGGAGCATAAGTTTGGTGACTTATTGGAAGTTGGGAAGAGAGAATAATTTACCAGCTAACATAATTGCAAGTGATAATGACCCGAGAAGCAATCAGACATAATAGCAGAACTTACAAGGATTATAGAGCATTCCTGGCTAAGCTTAAAAAGTTAACTCATAAGTACATTAAGTGTGTTTTAAAATATTTTTTTATAATAAAAAGTAGGAAATAAGTTACTTATTTTGATAATATGATGAGAATTACTTTCAAATGGCAACTTTTTTTAAGCTTAGCCAAGCATATCATCACAACACTTACTCTTCCGTTTCCCAGATCTGATCACTCGAAACATCTCATCTTCAGCTACAGGTCTGACCTAAAAATGTCAAAACAAAGTAAAGTCAGTCACAAACTTGATAAATTACGAAGAAGCCATACTGCTCAGTCAAACTAGTATGCGAAAACATATCATATTCACACCTCAGTAACATGAGCCGGAGCTGATAGTGAATATGTTCTTCCAGTTTCATTTACTTATGGGTTTTTATTGTTCTTTATCTAAGCATGGAACAATAACAATCATGATAAAAGAGAAGATTATTGAAGATTAACATGACTTTCATGTAGAGGACCAAAAGATTATTCTTTATTGAACAGTTAGCATTAATCAGATCATAACAGTCTAAATATAGGAAATTGCAACTGCTTCAAATCTAGTCAAGCCTCCGAACCCAAAGAACAGTTCACACAAATCATTTTTTAGCACATTCCATAAGCAGACTTTTTTTAAGTAGATATCACAGCTTAGGCAGCAAAATACAACAGGATCAATGACCCTAAAATAATTTTTAGGTTAATTTCCATAGAGGTTGTCTCTGACACAGGTTCTTGATCCAAGAAATTAATTAATCCTATCATGAATTACAAGCTTAAAATTTGTAACTTATTTTCCAGACAATATATGCAATGTATTCTCTGTTGATGACTTAATAAAATAAAAATGATTGATGAGGTATCATGTGTGCTAATAAACACAATCTTAGTTCTTTACAATGAAGGTTGCTACTGCCTATTCTTGTATCTTCCTTAAGCATCTGAGCCTAGACAAATCACTGTGGTGTAACATCTAAAATTGTGGTAATAAACATAAATTGTAATGAATAGGGACTTTCTATTTAATGAGTTTCATCTTAACCGCTGAAAAATATGGGCAAACTCCGATAGGAAAAGCAGTATCTCTGAGAACTGAAAGTAGTACAGTTGTCCTACCTTAGGTAAAGGCACTTCCCATTTTCCAGCTCTCTCTTTTCTCTTTTGCTTGACAGTATTGCTAAGAACCTGCACACGGAGTGATGTCACATTCACTAACGGTACAAACACAAAGCAGCTTTTTACCAACAATCTACCGTCACACTGGAAGAAGTGAGGCATAAAGCAAATCAAGTAACGTAAAATCACCTTTGCTCTTGTTGTCGCATCACGATCAAGAAGATAAGCAGGGACAGCTCCTTCTTGGACATCATCATCAACCTTGCGCCTAGTTGAAGACTCCTCATGCATAGCCAATCTATTGAAAATTGGAGCATTTTGTGAGCGCAAGCAAAGGTAATGATGTTGCAAGAATTTTAGAATATAATATCAGAAATAATAGGTGCATCTAAGCTGAATGAAGAAGCATGCTATAGAAAACTTAGATTCATCAAAAAAGTTGAGCAGTTTTACATCCATTTAGAACAGGCAAAACCATACCATAAAGATCCTACTTTTACAACTCCATCAACAGTTACCAGCAAAAAGGGCAATCAGGATCTCAATTGATCTCAGCTCCCTAGCAATCCCACTCCACCCCCAAGAAAAATGGAACACAATCAAAATGGTAGTCCAAATACCATTATCATACATGCCGAAAATATATACACAAACACTGTCGCATAAGCAATCCTTGTAGTTGTCTACTAGATATGTAATGGCCATTTACATGAATAATGTTTCAACAATACAGATAAAAGTCCTCTAATATGTCTTAAGACCTTGTTCACTTCTACAGAAAATTAGATCTAGGTTAAAAATGCTACAACAGCAATCAAACTGATGTCAACGGTGTGAGTAACCACAATATACTTCAATAAAAACAAATTTTTAGTTAGTAAAACCAGAAATATTAGCATGTCCAGTATTGTTTTCATTTACTACTTCTATATGGTTCCATGGTCCTTAAAACCTTAAATAAACCCAAAAAATTAGAATGGCTGGCATTGTTTCGGTTTATGGCTTCTATATTGTTCAAGGGTTCTTAAAACACAACATCAGAGGGCAAACTAAAGCCGCTAAAATAAAAACAAATCCGACGAAGATAAAAAATAATTCTTATGAAGCTTATAATTTCATTGTGCTCCTACGAGAAACAATGATCATTAACCAAACGAAAAACTAACTTACGTTTTCTTCATTAGGGCCTTCTCAGCATAACGTTTCTTAGCAAACATCTTTCCCTTAATACCCAAAGCCTGTTCTCAAATTAAGCACACTAATTTCAGATTTTTTTTCCCCAAAGAAAATAATGTGAAACTGAAAGGAACAGGTAAAAAAGAGGAACCTTTTGGGCAATCTGAGAGCGCTTGTGAACTTCTCGCGCCTCCTTCTTGCGCTTGCGCTCGAAGTGGTCATGGCGGTAGCCATGTCTCTTCCTGTGCAGCTCTATGTAATCCCCTTGAGGCTGTTGATGGTATTATAATTATTAACACAATTCAAAAACAAAACGCAAAAGTTACGAAACAATAGAAAACATTGGGAAAGGAATTATCAACATAATTCAACAAAAAAAATTGCGAATGTTAAGAAGAATTAAGGAAAAAAGGGTAGAATTCGCATACCATGGCAGATAGATTTTCTTCTGAGAGAGAGGAAGGGAGGGAGCGAGGGAATTAGGGTTTNAAAACATTGGGAAAGGAATTATCAACATAATTCAACAAAAAAAATTGCGAATGTTAAGAAGAATTAAGGAAAAAAGGGTAGAATTCGCATACCATGGCAGATAGATTTTCTTCTGAGAGAGAGGAAGGGAGGGAGCGAGGGAATTAGGGTTTAGCAAATTTCACAAAATAAAATATGCAAGTCGGTTCAATTTGAGTAACCCGACCCAAACAATTTATTGGGTAGGCCTAATTGGGCCAACTATTTAGATGACTACAAACCTGAAAAGTTGGCAAGATAAACTCGTGAACATTTAGGGTCCGTTTGATTGGAATGGTGGATAATAGGTGGAAAGAAAATGAATTCTAGGAAAAGTAATTGCCTAGAACTTGTTTTCCAAGGAATTGTTAATTTAGTATGTTTGATTGGTATAATTTTCCACCTGGAAAATTTTTGAAATTTTGGATCTTTATGTTCACGTTTGGCATTATTTCACATGAAAATTGTCCATTAAAGTGAATTTATTTTTTACAACTTGTTATGAAATTTGTTACCGTTGCCAAAA
>CAIGRP010013615.1:0-31342 GCA_903798385.1 Fraxinus cuspidata
GTGGCCCCACAATTATTCCAACACAATGCACTTGCAATTTTAGGTTCAATTTGAATAATGTTCTTTTCGTATTTGTTCTATAATGCTACAATAAAGATTACTCTGCTTCAATTGAAAACATACTCTTGTTCTATTTCATTTCATTTTACCGTGTCACTTTTTTAAGTGACAAAGATAGGTTTTGATCAATTTTTAAAAAGCGTAAAGCGTGATTAATCGTTGAAGCTAAATTTCAAGTTTTACGAGCCTAGGCGAAGTTTAGGCTTAAAAAAGCGTTTTATTTTTATTTTTAATTTTAATCAATGTAAAAAATTCAATAATTCAAATAATACATACCAAACATCTAAAATTATAAAATACTGTATTTACTTAATAATTATTACATAAAGATAAGTTTCAAAATCATAATTATATAACGTAGTTAACTTGTAACTTAAATATTATCTAATCTAATTCTTTATTGGACTCCAATTCAATATCTTCTTCTTCATCTAATTCGTCCTCCGTATCGTCCGATACAAAATCATCATTCTCGAGCTCCCTTATTTCATTTTGATCATTTCTTGTACCCCTTGTAGGTTGTAAGATATCATTTTCCAGAGAAACTTTTGTGGAAATCAATGGGAATTTTTGTAACTTTGGGCTTTGTTACGTTGGCCAGTGACTTAGTGAGAAATTTGCTCCTCTAAGATCAACATCAGAAAGATTGCCCCCTAAACAAGCAGCGAAAAATTATTTAAAAATGAGAATGGTTGTCAACCATGTTTTGATGAACATAGAGCATTTAATTAGATTCCCATTTTCCAAGTGTTCAACTTGAATACAAATTTAGAAGAAAAATATTGTTCACGTAGAATTAATAATCATTAATCGGTTCAATTGAAAAGTTATTAACCTATTGGCATGATTATTAATATAATATTTGGATTAGCATATGAAAGCGCCAAATGTTCAAGAAATTAATCATTAATTTGTAAATGAAGATTTTGCATAGTTATCTCTTTTTGTCCTGTCCAAAATAAGAAATAAAAAAATAAATAAAATGCTTTACCCATGTCCCATGTAAAGCATATAACTGTACAAGTAATAATTTATACATACCTGATGGCTGGAACCCAAATCAGTGCGGTGTATCGTGTGTGTGGAGAAATTGAGAGAAGTTACGCCGTTTCGAATTTTTTTTTCCTGTTCGTCTTCTCAGTTCTTGCCTTTTTGGAGAGAGAAGTTTTTGAAGTTAAAAGTATAATGGGTATTGAGTCTGGGCCTTTGGGGCTGTGGGTTCTATTTAAAAAAAAAAGTATAATGGGCTACTAAGTTTGGGGCTTTGGGCTGTGGGTTTTAAAAAAAAGGGGAAAATTTGTGCCTCCTTAAAATTTGGGCTTGAGGTGAAGGTGCGTCTAGGCGTCCCTAATAACTAGGCGCGCCTAGGCGTTCCTAGGCAGCATTAAGTGGTCAACATTGTCATTGACCGCTTAGGCACAAGGCGAAGCGTTTTCATCACGCTTCCCGTCTAGGCGCGCTTTTTAAAACACTGGTTTTGATTGATATTTTGTCATTTTTTTAGTATTTGTTACTTTTTTAATTTTTTTAATTTTCTGTTATTTCCTAAATTTCTGTAATTTTTTAGTGACAAACATGAAATAAAAATGAAATTGTATGTCACTTTTTAATAAATTACGAAACTTAATTTTATACTATATTACAAGGTTTGAATTCATTTATATTTAGACTTTGAAAATATAAACACAAATATGAATGAGAAAAGTAACATTCACTGTTACTTCATTTGAAAATGACGCAATCTATCTCATTTGAACTTTTTGAATCAATTAAATAGATGCATACATGTGTGTTATATAAAACATTAAAAATTTACATACTACTTTTTTGTCATTTTCTTGAAATTTTCGTTACTTTTTTTAGCGGCAAAATCACTTTTTAATAAAAGTGACATAGTGTCACTTTTTAATACTTAATAAAATAAAAAGTTACACTTAATTTTACATAATAGTTTTAAGTTTCAAATACTTTTCATATGATTTTTCATAAAACCTTTAATTTTAGGGGTCTTTTTGGAAGTTGCCCTAAATTGATTATGTTAATAATAATTTCACTCATCGGTGCCTATGAAATGTATTATAAACTGTTTAATATTATTGTCCGGGACTTATTGAATATCAAAACCCAACAATCAACAAAGATCGTAATGTAGCATGGTTCTTGTTCTAGAGTAGTGTATCATATAATTAACTTTCACGCCATGTTTTGGGCATTTGCACTATTACACCAATAGCCATGATGAAGTAAAATGCCTTGAATCCCAAGATGTCCCCAACTTTTTCTTGTTACAAGTCAAGTATTTTACGCTAATTTAGACCTGTTTGAGCTTCATTATTTAAAAATTATTTTTTTCTTAATTTCATTTTCAATAACACATTCTTCCATTAAAATAATTTTATATGCAAACTTATAATTTTTTCTACTTTTTAAACCATACATTCTAAAAAAAAAGAAAAAAACACCATTACAAAATTCGTTCTTCCAAAAAATGGGCTCAAACAAATCTTTAGACTACACTTTCTAAAATTTAGAGAATTTGTATTCCAGATTTTTTTTTTTCTATTGAGCCAGTTATATGCATATCGAGGGATAAAGATCACTTGATAATTCCTAACTAGGTGTAGTTTTTCTTTTTAAATAAATAAGATTTTTACATATTGTCAAAGTTTAACTATGCCCCTGCCAATGAGACTGGTTATTCCTATTGTTATATTAATTGTTGGTAATTACGAGGGATTTATTTAATCATCTAATCTAGGTTTTTGTTTTGTCTCAAGTTTGCCAATACAGTATTTGGATTGGACCGCCTCCTTTGTCTATTTTGTTGACCTTAGACCGATTTGACATTTTTTGTATTGAAGGAACAACCTAAAATCTTTAGAAAGAAAATATTGGAAGTGTTATAAACCTTCACAAATTCTTAACCATTACATTTATAATCGTGATCAAATCCTTAAAAAAATTAACCTCTAAATGATGATCGACCAATTCCTATATAACAAGAATTTTCCCATCCAAGATTTATTATTTTGTGCTCAATAAATAACAAGAAGAGAAATATGACTATTTGGGAGAAGCTACTTCAAAATCAACGTGCTCTTTTTCATCATAGGCATGCCTATGTAAAGATTTCTGTCAAAACATTGGAAGTAGATGAGTTTTTTAATGATATATAGTAGCATTTGATTGAATGACTTAAACAAATTCTATTATCTGTTCACGTTTTATTCACCAACTTAATTCAATCATTTTTGCTCATGTATATTGGCTCGCATTATGTATTTAAGGTCACTTATGAGATTTCTTCCTTATAAGTGCTTTTAGCTCATTTTGAACTCACATGTATTTTTTACTTTTTTGAAATGCTCGCTCAAATGAATATTTCATATATAACAAGTTGCTATCAATATTAACATTTCACATAAACAAAGCAACTTACAACTATATATTAATTTTTGATAAACTTAACAATTTTTTATAGTCTTAGCCACAACGTAATTTACAGCTAAAAAGGTCTTATTTGATGGAATAAGTATAAAGAATTCTAAAGAACCTCGAAACAAGAAGTAATTCCCCTGTTAATAGCACACATAAAGAGAGAGAAAAAGAATCCTATGTGACCCTTATAAACTTTATTTTTTCAATTCAAACTTTGACATACGTAAAAAAAAAGGGGGCCTGAGAGAGAAAGCATCCAGTGTCCGGTAAAGGTAAATGCTAAGCCTCCCCTTTCTAAATGAAAGAAATTAATTATACTTCTTTGTCTTTTGAACTGTTTGATTATATTTTTTTATTATATTTCAACTAGAAATTCGAAAGTTAAAATTAATTATTCTTCTATAGTTTTTGAATTATACTGTCGAATTGATATTTGAACCCGCATTCTCTAATGAATAAGTCAAAATTAATTTTACTTTTTTTAATTGTCTAAATCGGTCTTTCAACTCTCTTATCTTGAAACGAGTCCGAAGAAATTACTATACTTCCTTTTATTTTGAAGTAATTAAAGGATGATACATGAACTCAATTCCATTGAGACAGGTAAAGTTTATTAATGGTTATAATATATGAAGTAAAGTTCATGTACCATTGTCATGAAGGCACTCCACTTGTCACGAGGATTATTTCGTTAATTTTGACTGACGGAAGTTAATTAATGTATGGATGAGATACAAATTTGTGAATTCATATACAATTTTGATACAAAACCGAGTTTATATATGATTTGGTACATATGCTAAAGTTCATGTATTATTCGCGCATTTAACCCTTTGAAATAATATCGATTTTTCAACTTTCTTTTACCTTAAACAATACGATTAGCTAACATGTGCAAAAATACCAATAACATTAAGAATAATGTTATCAAGTACTACAATATCGATTTAAATGACATTAATTGATACACCCAATTAAATATAGGAATATGAGTCCAATGTAATTAGGTTTATCATTTAATGTCATTTATTCCCTATCTATATTGATATTTTAACATTAGCTACATAAAAATTAGCGTTAGTCTAAAGTTAATTAATAACCATTCAAATTGTTTTATACTTTTGTTAATGATTTTCGCAACATCTTTAGCTTCATGAGTCATGCTATTTGTATAAGGTTATGTTACAAAATTAGTTTACAACACACGTGTTGACAACATCTTGATCAAGGATTTAAAAAATAATTTATAAAATCAATGACCTAAATCTTAACACATCATTTTGTCAACACACTTTTATAAACAACATTTGCACAAGTATCATAATTGAAGCCCCATTTGATATAGTTTAAAATTTATTTTTAGCCCCTGTTTGGTACATATTAAAATTCTCATTCTCATTCTTCTACTTATTTTAAACAACACATTTTTCAATAAAATAATATTTTCCATCACATCAATAACTTTTCCTTCTTTTTCAGCCACAGATTTTTATCAATTTACTATTTCATAATACATTCTTCCAAAATAACGTGGTCAAACACACCCTTAATTGTAAAATTTGAATAAAATAATTTTGTACTTCAATGAGTTTTGGTTTGTCGTATTTAAAGCTGTTAAAGTCAACCCTATCTTCTGGCACCAACCTAAGTACCCCACCCCCAAACCGATTCTCTAATCCAACTGCTCATTACTTTTGACTTTCTGCTACAATGTCATCATAGCCACCACGGGTTCGCCCCTAAACCGGTCCCAACTATAGACAAAAATAAAGTTGGTCAATGCCCCTTCTCAGTCTCTCTCTCCTGAACCTCCACGTGGAATTATATCATTGGCTATATCCTTGATGGCAGGCAGGTCAGAAACGACATCACATTGAAAGAAGAGAAAGAAAAGTTGAAAGGGCATCATCAGTTTGACTCTCCCCACACAATATACAGATACAATACTCTCTCTATCATTCTACTTTCTCTCTCTACTTTCACTATTTAATCATATCTTTGAGCCCTTCTTTCAACTTCTACTTCTTTCCTAAATCTCTCTCTCTCTAAGTTGAGAATTTTTATTTTTTTGTGTATAAAGTTTGGATCTTGAATGGTTTTGTGAAGATGGCTGTGGAGTTGATGCCAGCATACAGAACCCCCGCCGCAGGTTTTACGACAAAAATGGAGGAATACGCTGCACAGGAAGCGGCGGCGGCGGGTCTGCAAAGCGTGGAGAAGCTAATCAGATTGATTTCTCAATCCCAAAACGAGCAAAATTTTCAAGAATCATCGTCTTCGAAACCCATAAATACAGAATACCAAGCGGTTGCAGATGTGGCGGTGAACAAGTTCAAGAAGTTTATTTCATTGCTCGATCACAACCGGACAGGCCACGCCCGATTCCGGCGAGGCCCGGTTCATAATAATCAGCAGAAAATCGAGAGAGGATCTGATTCGGAACCGGTTGAGATACTGAATCAGCGTGCAATACCACAAATTATTTGTGAACTGAAGGAAAAAAATAGTCCCACCGGAAAAATTTATTGTCCGACGCCGATACAAAGGCTGCCGCCGCTGCCACACCACCATCAGTTGGCCAAGAACGGGTCGATTGAGAGGAAAGAATCGTCGACCACCATAAATTTTGCTTCGAGGGCGAATTCATTTATGTCATCGTTGACCGGTGACACAGAAAGCTTGCAGCCCTCGATGTCGTCGGGTTTTCAGATCACCAACCTTTCGCAGGTGTCGTCCGCCGGCCGGCCGCCTCTCTCTACGTCGTCGTTTAAGCGGAAGTGCAGCTCGATGGATGACGCAAATATTAAGTGTGGTGATGGGTCGTCCGGCAGTCGTTGCCATTGTCCCAAGAAAAGGTATAAAGTCAACTCTAAGAATTGAAAGAAAAATCCAAATATGGTCGTAATTCTTTTATTTCAATCAAATTGAGATTTATGATTATATTTGCTTTAATTAGGAAATCAAGGGTGAAGAGAGTGGTTAGAATACCCGCGATAAGCATGAAGACATCTGATATCCCATCGGACGATTACTCGTGGAGGAAGTACGGTCAAAAGCCCATCAAGGGTTCCCCTCATCCTAGGTGAGTTTGTTATTCGATTATTTGATACATTAAATTGAACATCGTTTAATTTTATAAAATTTCATTGACAATGGAATAACAAACATTTTAAGAGAGTAAGTGGTAGATAATTTGGTAGTATAACTATCGAGTCAAATCACATATTTGTCACGCTCAATTGAAGAGAATAATCACTAAATAATTTATTATTGCATATCTTGTAATTACATATTTTACACGCGCACCCTTAGTCATGTGCAATCTATCTAGTGTAGAATATGGAAACACGAAAACGTCGGTTACATATCATTTAAAATATTGTGCAATCGAGCCAGTAACTATATATTGACCATGTTATGACTCAAATTATGTCTAATAGTCCAAGAAAAACCTGATTATTTACCTATTTCAGGGGATATTACAAGTGTAGCAGTGTTAGAGGATGCCCGGCTCGTAAGCATGTGGAAAGGGCATTGGATGATCCAACGATGCTAATTGTTACCTACGAAGGAGAGCATAATCATGTACAGTCGAGTGCACAAAGACCGGCAGCTATCGTCCTGGAATCGTCTTGATTCAAGAAAGACATTATTTGACGGCAGAGATGTTGCAAAGAAAAAGAAAAAAAACTGAACCGAAGATGGGGAACCTTGGATGCTCTCTCCTTCAGCAACTCCCTAGACAAAATGTTTTTGGTCCATTTGTTTATTATTGTCACTATTTGGTAGTTGGAAAAACTTTGATTCTGTGTAGAAAAGGAAAAATGAGAGCAAATTCCGGATTTGGTGGGAATATCATGCAACTAGTAGGGTTTTTTCAACTCTCTCTCTCACACACATATCTTGCAATTGAGGTTCCTAATTTACCCAACTTTTTTATTTTGTCAAAATTTAATTAAAAAGAAATTACATCATTTTATTTTATAAAAAAATTAAAATAAAAAAATTGTTCTCCCTCGCACCTTATTGCCATTGCAACTAATACAAAATTGCTATCCAAGATGGGGAAGACGGTGAAGGACACGAGAGAGGTTGGTGGGGAGAGACATCTTGCTAGTATTGGTGTACTAGAGTCGGAAGAAGACCGGGGTCTGAAGGTGCTCGGATCTATTAACTTGACTTGTTGCTCCAACTATATATTTTTGTCACATCAACACATCATCTCTTTTTAGCAAATAAGATGATGCTTGACACAATTTTTGATAATTGGACGCATCATATCTTAATGTTTTTCTTATTTGTTAAGAAAATATGATGTGTTGAGGTGTTAAAAATATATTGGAGAACATTAGATCTCGAGAGTGAAAAGAAGGTAGATGAGAGGTTGGCACTTGGTAGAAGTAGAGAAATGGCTTGATGGCGGGATGGGGAAGGGACAGAGATGTAGTTTTCTTTTTCTTTTCTTTGTCTTTTCCTTTTTCTATTTTTCCTTAAAAGAAGGTCTCTATTGGAAATCATAGTGCTGCAACCTTGTAAGGTTGAAGACTTCAAACTCCAAAAATAAAGATTTGAGGACCTAACTCCAATGTAACATGTAGTTGGAGGATCCCTGCTATTTTATTTTTTTTAAAAAAATAATATGTTGATTCTCGTTGTCTTCCTCTTGTATTTGGCATCAAGTGATGTAATCTTTTACTTGTTCCAATTTCCACTAGCCAATTTTTTTAAACAAGGATTTTCCATCAAAACACTTTAATTTAATCTAAATCCAATCATATAACTCATTTAGTGCATGGATTAGTGAAGTAGATTTGTGCTAAGTGGGGATCATTAACATATATTATAGACATTGTTAGTCAATTAAGAAATAATTAAGAAAATGGTTAATATGTTGTAGTTTAATGAGAAGCTGTCGTGTATGGAACGATTGAAAATTTATTTAGAGTTATTTAGGAAGAAGATGAATGAATAATAGTGGGTGGGGAGAGAATTTGGACTTTTTTAAGTGGAAACTACTTGTAGAATATTTGAGCTTTAATTGGAATTTTTAAAGTCGAATTTTATTATTAAATAGTGTTAGGTTTATTTGTTGACTCACTAGCGCACCAGGGTATACCGTCAACCACATGATTATTAAAAACACACACATGAAACTTAAATTAGATAGAATTGAATATTATTATTCATGAGTTTTAGTATATACTTCTTTTTCTATTTTGTAAAGTTATATTCAATTCATCTTACGGTTCTATAAAAAAAAATGTACACTTCAAACATCCCATGTTCATCTTAGGGGTCAAAGATTGACAATAATATTTTGCAATTCTGCTTCTAAGTTCTAAGTTTTAAAACCTATTAAATTTTTAATCAGAATTGAAATAAATTGCTTAATCCGATCCTACTCAAATATATATATGTGTGTGTGTGTACTCACAACCACATATAACCTTTTTTAATAAGTAGAACACATTAGGTTATCCCTTATCAAGTTGGTAGAAATTAATCAAGACAAATCAAGAATCTCCACTACATTTCAAGAATCTTATTTTATATATTCATTTCAATCATCGACTCTTTTTAAAATTCATATATTTTTTTAAAAAGTCACCAACTACAAATATTAATCTCTTTCTAAATTATGAGCAAATGGTCGAGATTGAGTTTTAAAATTCATATATTTTTTTTAAAAAAGTCACCAACTACAAATATTAATATCTTTCTAAATTATGAGTGAATGGTCGAGATTGAGATCATGGGTAGATTTGGCACTAACATAGATTCCAATAGACGTTGGTTTGGACGACTTATAAAATATATATTTGACTAGCCAGCATTCATCGGGCACGGTGGATGCAAAGTCACGAGAAATAGTGGGAATAGAATTTGATATTAGTCTTATGACTCAGCATCCCTTTGTCAAGTTTAGGGTTGGCAATCCGCCCCACCCCGAACCCCGCCCCGAATGGGGCAAAAAAACTCGCCCCGAACGGATTGGCAAGGCAGGGCGCCTCGTCTGGGGCCCGCCAAGAATTAAAAAAAAATTAATAAACTATTATTAAAAAAAACAGAAAAAAAAAATTTAAAACGGGGGCGGGATATGATTCCCGAACCCGCCCCGCCCCGACTAAGGCGGGGCAAGGGTGCCCCGCCCCGAACCCGCCCCATTGCCATCTCTTGTCAAGTTGTGTATTTCCAAATATTTAAAATGTTAATTAATTCGTCTAAAACTTTAAACTGTTTTTACTTACAATTCATTTTCAATCATATATGTAATACATGTACGATTTATCTATAATATATTAAATATCAAATCAAGTGAAAATAATATTTTGAATGATTTTAACCTTATTACAATTCAATTATTTCAATAATACCTTACTTTTCATTTTTTAATATGTAATAAATACTACAAAATCATTGTCATGTATGAATTTTGTGTTATTAATTTTCAATTAATTAACATTTATATTAATTTAGACTCAATGAATCTTGATCTACATGAACCTAGAGTTATTATAGATGAATATATTTCTATTCACGATCTACATGAACTTAGAGTTATTATAGATGAATATATTTCTATTCACGTATTTAGAAATTTAATGGGTGTTCAAATTCATATATTAGCAATTAATTCTTGTGTACCAAATGTAATATAAAAATGTTGTTCATTTGTAGTTTTCATCATCGCAAAAAATTTGAATCATGGAAATTAAGTTTTGAGAGTATAATTTTTCTCTTAAATTTCTATCATAAATTTTATTTTCTTTAGTTTGTTTGAAACTTATCAAATCCTCCCAACAAATTGATATCAAATATTACTTTTACAATACTTATAAAATATTTCATAATAACATACAATACACATTCAACTCTGAATAGTAAAGAATAATATATCTATCATTAAAGGTATTCAAGACCAATCAAAATAGCAATGGAGCATGTACCCAACAATTGATTATCAATTTAATGATTACTAATTGTGGAAAATGGGGGAACCACTGTCATCAAGATTGGTGTTGAACGTTATCAATTATAGATAGGCATTACTTTTGATAAACGAATGGTTAGTTGCGAGTGAGGAGCAATTATAAATTCTACTTACATCATAATTCATAGCCCATATAATCTAATCTTTGAACTATGCGTCTTGTTCATCTCTACATGATTTATTGAAATTTTTCTCATCCGTTGCAAACTTTGCCTAATATATTACTATTTTAAGTTCTGTCTAACATAGGATACGTATAATCCTCTGTAACAATTGGAACGTGATAAATGTGCACTTTTTCCTCTTAGCCTTTGTTTTTGAAGTGTGCAGCATTCAATACAATTAATTATTTTAATACTACTAGTCAATGCACGTGTTGCGTTATCCTGAACGTAATGTTAATGTGTTTAATATTAAAGATTGATGATAGATAAGATAATTTGTAGATGTACATGTTTGGATGTTGCATATTAGATAATGGAAGGAAATTTCGTTTTCTTGAATATTATCCATGTATATTATACTTCTCGTGCAAATGTCATCTTTTCATTTCAAATATTCGAACAAAAATAATTCGAATGATTGAATAAAAGTAGCATGAATGAAGGTATAAATATTGGACTTGTGGCGAAAAAAGAGCAGGAAAATATGTAAATTGAATATTAATAAATAATTATATTACTAATCATCTAATTAATGTTTATGGTAAAACAAAAGTTCTGAAAGTAAAAAGGTTAATGTTTTGAAATGGAATAATAAGACACAACTGTTAATTTAAGGCATTAGATGCACAAAATATTCTCCATCGCCTATATCTAGTATAAATTTAGAGTCTAAATAAAGCTTACGAGTTCTTCACAACCTTTTGAGCACCAAATGAAAATTGTGAAGGATAAGCGCAAGGCCAGGTAATAATTGCTATGCCCATAGTCATAAGAACAGTGGAGATAATAAGCGGATTTTTCAATCCTGGTTCAATTTCCTTGATTTCAAAAAAGTTTTGCAAAAATGGTGGTAATTAAGCAAACAAGGATTATAATGGAAATAATAAGCAGTGGATAACACATTGCAATGAATCTCAAAGAGGAGATGGAAGCCACCACAAGAGTAGTACATGATGGTTCTGCATATCAGCCGAAAGGATCAGACCCCATTCCATCAATATCCCCAACATTATCATCGATGTTGTCAGCAATCATGTGCAACACACAAATTTAAATCATTTACAACTCATTCCCATGTCAAAGGACGTGACATCAGGGAAGCATTGTATCTTAAAGTTGGAGGTCATCTTCTGGAATATTGCTTTCATTCTTCCCAACAAGATTAGCACCGACATTAGTAGCCTTAAGTGTAAACACATCGTCTTACTCTCCCAAAAAAAGCCATGGAAGATCCACCGAGACCATAGCTAGTTATTGCCTCGTAGAGCAAGAGGCCTTCCCAGCAGCCTTGGTGTAAACACCTCCCCCTACTCTCCCAAAAAGACCATAGCCAGTTATTGCCTCGAAGAGCAAGAGGCTTTCCCAATGGTCACCATAACACAACTTGACGAGATTGATGATAATGTATAGCACACATTTTCTCACTTCCAACGTAGTTCTTGCACTTGCATATGTATCAATTTTCATTCAAGAGCAGGCTTGCACAATTTTTCCTTGTCATAGGTGCAAGGCTGTCTCTTTGTGCTGAAACCTTCCACAGAGCCCAGTAACAAAAAGATGAGAATTGCTAAAGCGACCATGAATATACCAATATATTGATACTTCGAAAATAAGAAAGATGTTGTACCTATTACAAATAGAAATAGTAGACTCAATAAAACTTAGCTATCAATATAACCTAACCTTGCAAGTTATACAACAAGAAACTGGACTTATTAATAATAATTTGCAGTATAATCACAAAACAAAGCAATAATGAAACATGTTAATAATTAAAAACACATGAATAATAAGTTTTCCTATAATCATAATATTTTCTTCCACTAAATTAATTTTTAAATTTCTAGTTATTTTAATACACCATTTTCAATTTGAAATAAAAAAAAATATTTTTAATTTATACTTGTTGGCGCATTAATCCAACCATTGATGCAGTAAAGGTCAAGTTCGAAAGCAATGATATAAATTGAACCTTTTTTTGAACTGTAATAACTACTTGTCTAAAGCTCAGGAATTCGCACAAGCCATTTAAGAAAGGTCTCTACGCGAGATGACAATGTTTATACGCAAATTCCTTTTTGAGAACCAAAATCTTAATTGCCACAAGCTTATAACTATACTTAAACCTCACTTGATGAAAAATTCCTATAACTTCTTTCTATCATAATTGTAAAGCTTTTCTTCCTTGACAAGTAATTGATGATATTTAGCATTGTGTTATTTGCAGTAATTAAAATTTTCAATTCATGAGATACAAGAATGATTTTTTTTTATTAAATTGGAGTTAAAGTTTAAAATAGCATAAAATATTTACACTTGTGCATATAGAAGAAGAGGAGGGAGGCAATGAGATGGGATGGGAAAATTCTCTATCTCTACACGTCATCGGAACATTTGTCTTAATCACCCGTTCCGTCATTGGTAATAGGGATCCCATCAAAGCTAAGGACAATATGTTAAGTAAACTAAACAACAGAAAACCGTATAAGATGGTTCAATTCATATCATAAACTTAGCTTAGGGGATAGAATAAGTTTCGAATCAAATAATAAGAATCTTAAAATATTTATGAGCTCGTTAATGAAAAGATAAGAAACAACTATTGCAAAGCAATAAAAAATCTAAGATAAATAACATGCACAATAGCAGTAAGAGGGTTGAATACTGTATTAAAAAAAAAAAAAAGACTTCAACAATTTACTATTTGAAATATTGGTCAACTAAAAAATGTCAAAATATGATGAACACACCCAGTTACCATTTCTTCGGGATGATTGTAGCAGCAAGTACCATAGTTACAGCTGATTAATTAAACAAGACATTTCAAAGAGTCAAGCGTCGTCTCTATTTGTCTCTTTTAGAATAAGTGTTCTAGTTGTTACACATAGTACTGACTTGCTAGTTTTTATGTAAAATGGGCAAATATGCTTAACCCTGTAGTAAAACTAATTTGAGAAGTGTAGAGTACATTTAAATGCAAGAATTTATGATCCAAAAAGAAGATGTAAATTTAAAGGTAAATCATTTTTTTTAAAGAATAAGTTGATAAGAATCGTCAAATGGTAAATATTTTCATTTTTAAGCAAGATGTGAAGTGAAAATATCCCATAGTACTTCTATAAAAATATGTAAACATTCAATTTGAATATTGCAAAAGAAAAGGATAAAATATTATACAACACATTACATTGTTAAAACAATTCACTAACCTTATCAAGTTGTATTTTAACTTTTTTTTTGTATTTCTTGCGCTCATCTGTAAGTTACTCCTTATAAGGTTGTTAAGTTATTCGATGTAATTCATTACATGAATTTAGAAGGTCCTTGAAATATGTACAATCAAATTATTTTGCACTAGAATAGAGGAAACAAATTTAAAAAACAGATAAATGATAATCCATTTTCATTCTATGGAATTTGATCACAAAAGAGAGTTTAAGATATGCTAAACATTATAAAGTACTTATGAAAATGTTGTAGTTCTATGGATGCATGAACGAAAGGATTTTCTTATAGACAATATTTTTAGTACTTGTATTGTGTAAATTATCATTGTTTAGTGGTTTAAACAAACTTCTATAGACATACTCGTTTTTGCTCTTGATAATACTACATAAAAATGACCATGACGAAAAAAAGGTTATGGAAGATATAAATCAACAAAATCAAGTGTTTGACCACGTGCTTTATTTATTGTCATTGCAAAGCATGGTCTAACAGGAAATTGAGTTCTTTTAAATGAAATTGCATTATGATTAGTCATAAGAGGTCTAAAAAGGATTTTTTGGTAAAAAAATGTTTTCCACGGTACTCACTAGTTGTGATTTCAGCAAGAATTATATTCTTCTCAAATTTTCGACAAGGCGTGTTTCATTGCAAACCCTTCAGAAGAATTGATATTTCGTAATAAAATCACATGACAGTTTACTTTGAGCTTCAATTCATGTGACGGAATACCATTTGAGATCAAACTATTTAAGAAATCTTCACGCGGGCTCTGTTCTGATTTGTCTATTACTTCGTCAAAACTATAATATGTGAAAATTTGATTTGAAATTTGTTCTAGTAAAATTCTGTTAATATGATCAACATATTCATTTGTAGGTGTAAATTATCAACATATACTTCTATATTTGAAAAACATGATTTATTAATTTTTTTTAAAAACGCAATTTCATCCTCAAATGATAGAATAATACTGTTTGGAAGCTTAATGCAGTTACAAGTATGTTCTTGCTCCTTTCCATCTCCAATTGTAAGTAAATAATCACAAAACGTTGGATCCAACTTTGCCCTCATTTTCTCAATCAATGGTAGATATATATACAAAGGTCGTAGGTTAGAAAAAACTAAACTAGTTTTCATTATATTTTCTTATTTTCTTCCTTTAGGCATTACCAGTAGAATTTGTCGAAAATCTCCTCTGAGAATCACAACTTAAGCAAATTGCAATCGGTAATATCTCTGAACATTTTATATACAGCTTCAACGCCAAAACGATTTACCATAGGTGTTTCATCACAAATTATTAACTTAGACATTTCCAACAAACTTCCTAAAGCTGATTGCTTGCTAAAGGAGAAACTAATTTCACCAACTATTTTCAAATGAATTTTAAATCTTGAATGAGTTGTCCGACCTCCAGGCAATAGAGATGCAGAGACTCCAGAAGATGCAGTTGCTAAACCAATTAAATTTTGAGACCTCACACTAGCAATAAGTGCTTTACATAAAATGGTTTTACATGTCTCACTTGGACCATCGATGAAGAAAGCACCACTCAATTCTGATTTTACTTTTTCCATGATTGTATCGTACACGAATTGTTGTTTTTCATTATTTAAGCTTACTGCACAAACATGTCTTCCTTCAATATTTGAATTGGTTGTCTACTCTATAACCATTTTTCTCAACCTTTCATTCTCACCTATATTTACACAGAAAGGTACTATTACATAGTCATGTATGTTTTTACCCAATGATTATAGAACAGAACTAATGTCTTGTAGAGCCTGTACTTTGGCAACTTCCACATGTGCTTTTCCACGTATATAATAATCAATCATATAAGCTATGAATTTATCCCACATTAACTTTAGATTATTAGGGTTACGAAGAATAAGAAGGGTAGCAAATATGCGTCTTAAAGCAACTGACATTTTAGAAAATCCCATTCTAACAGTTATCCCATTCTCAGTTCGTAAATCCTAAAATGATATTGGCCCTCGAATGTGATTAAGAAGAATGCACAAAAAATATCGTTCTCCTTTAGAAGGATTGATTGTGACAATTCGTCCTATAATAATTTGTTTCTTTCTCCGAATCCAAATCTTTTTATTTGTATTCCAAACAATGTGTAAGGAATTCTCGATATAAAAATGTTCAAGCAAACTCATTTGCTACGTTCATTCGAAAAATTTCTATCAGCATTGTTCTCCTCGTATTTTCATTGTCAATAACAGTGGATAAATCATCGTATGTTACTTGTTGATGATTTTGAATATGAAGTTGTAGAGAATAAACACTAGGATACATTTATGACAAATTGAAAGAAAACTTCTCCACATAATTTCAAGTGGAGATATCCATATAGTAGATTGATAAGCAAATATTTCGTAAATTTCTTTCTCTGTGTCATTTGTTTGAATTGAGAAATTAATACGATCATGTCATTTATACAAATTTGTACAAATATTTTATAGTTTTAATAGAAAAACATACTTCAACATTAATGTAACAATCAATTTTTTGCACTTAAATAAAGATTATATGGTACAACTCATCGATTATCCAACAATTGGCCTCTAACTTTAACAGAGATTCCATTATTACTATGCTTATACAACGGGTATGAGTTAACACTAAATATAATAGTGTTATAATAATCCCTATGATATTTATTTTTACAACCTCTATTTGTCTCCATACATACATTTTTACGATTAAGGTTTCCATGAGAACCATGCATATTGTGTTTGACAATAACAGAATGAAGATGAGAGTGTTTCTTTTATCAGGAATTTCGCAACACACTATCCTATCAACCTCTTCAAAAAAACAATTTTTTTCCCAGATTTGAAAATCAACAATAGATGCGCATGAGGGAACCCTCTTTTCTGAAATTCAATATATATATGTGTGTGTGTCAACAACAGGGCCTAATATATTTTTCTTGTATAAGTCACTTTTTTAACGGTGAAGAGCCCAACAGGCCGGACCCGAATAAGCATCCCTTGTTTCAAGGTTGCATTGGTGTTATTGATAGAACGCATGTGAAAGTTGTTCTTCCTCGTCAAGAGCGGGTGAACTTCATTGGTCGAAAAGAAGTGCCAATGCAAAATGTATTGGCAATTTGTTACTTCAATATGTGCTTCACCTTCGTGCTTACAAGCACAATTGGGAATACACACGACGCTCGTATACAAGCTCACGCTATACATAGTCAGAAAATTCATTTTCCATTACCTGAACCTGGAAAATATTATTTGGTTGACTCCGGGTTTGCACATAGGCCGGGATATATGACCCCTTACAAAGGGTCGGATATATTGTACCATTTTCAAGAGTTTCGCGACGATGAAACAGGTCGTCGTCGTCATTTTCGTAATGCTCATGAGAGGTTTAACTACAACCACTCGTCCTGCAGGAAGGTCATTGAACGTATGTTTGGTGTGTGGAAGCAAAGATGGAAAATCCCCGATCGTATGCCAAGTTATTCCTTTCTACTCAAGTTGTCGTTGATATCGGGACGATGGGTATTTATAATTTTCTACGTCGTTCTGGAGTGGTCGATGAGGCGTTACGTACAGTAGAAACGAATGAGGAGGCCGCCGAGGGGGACCTACCAACCGCTGAGGATGAAATGCATGCCGAAATAAACGCTCGAAAATGCAGCGAAGTGATTGGGTTAGACTTTGCGATTATATGGCACAGAATGTGTGAAATTTATTTTTCCACAAGTTTCATTCAATGTAAAACTTGAGCCGTGTTCGCGCGTGTGAATATCGGTCGAAATATTTGTTGCTCGTGGTAATGTGTTACGAACAATATGTCAAATGCGGGATTTATTGGAACAAGATATTAACTTGAATTTTCGGAAATGAATCATTTTCATAATTTGGCAAAGACGTAAAAATATACAAAATTCCAGCGACGATAAAATTGTTTCCAACATCACAAAAAACATGCCAATTACGTTCAACAAATTTGGAATATTGTAACAATGGTAATAGGGGCAAAAAGGGGAAAAATGCATAAAAATATATAGATTGGCAGCCGCTATAATTGTTCACTGTGCATGATGTGACGGATTTGTTTTTTTTTTTTTTTTTTTGTATTAATGTACACCAAACACATGAATAATCTAACCCTATACACATAAACAACAACAAAATTCAGTTGACATATACGAAAAATTGGAAGCTAAAATCGTCCAAAATCTACAAATAGAAAGTTTATTCGCAAAACAAGATTACCCTACATGAAAGCAAATATGAAATATTACCAGTATCCAATTTCTATACTACTTCAAGGAGTTTTCTCGTTTCGCAAAGAAGAAGCAGAGGTAATGAATGTGGAAGAAACATGCAACAGAAGAAGACAATTTTTTGTGAGAATGGGATTTAGAGCAAGAAGATGAAATCAAGATTGGCAGTAAAAATATATGGTCAGAGTACATTTATGAGATAATGACAGACTCCATTTAATCAAAAATACCATTGACTAAATAAGTCCACATTTTTTTTTTTTCAGTATTGATATTAAGGATAAAATGGAAATTCAAAATATTTACCAGCAATATGCTATAAAAGTCAAATTGAAACAAATAATTTGCTTACTGACATTGGAAATGAATGCGGGCCCACCACAACTGGACAAGATTGAAACAAAATCCATGCATCTTGTTGCTTTTCAACCAAATCTTTTATATGTATTTATTATTTTATTTTTTAGACATAAAAGAAGCAAACTCCAAACCGGCTAAGTGTGAACGCGGGGGGTTCCAAGAATGAAACTTAAGATGAACTAATTTAATTATTACAATTTATCTTTGACTTAGAAAAAATATTATTCTTTGATTTTTGCATTATCAATTTGCAATGAAATTAGACATTATTAAATTACAAAATTTCTACATGAATAGCTGTTGCTGTTCCAGGTGCCAAGATTATGTATGACCCTATACAATTTTTCTTTGGAATAATTGCAGCTGAGGTCTCGTATTTTTCAAATTATTGTAATTTTTATGCTAACTTTTTATTTGTTGTAGTGATGGTCTCAAGCTTTTTGATTCTCGTGCGACATAAGGTTCTTTTGATGAAACCATCTAGAAGATCGTTAATTGACCAAGAAAAATGAGTTTGACCACATTTTAACCAAATTTAAAAGGATAAGACGAAAATTCTATATATTTTCACATAAAACAACTAAATAAAAAAAAGATAAAAGAAATAATTCATCTTCTTCCCCACCCACTTGCCATCGCCACCACCTGTCGCTGCAAATAGTAGCCACCAACCCACTCCTCCACCCCACCCCACCTCACTTCAGTTCTGGGACTGGAACTCGTATTAGATCTATTTCAAACTTGCTGTGCAGAGTTTGATTTTTTCTTTTAGTTTCAGATTAAACAATTAAATACATGATTTAATTGCAAGCAGATTTGGGTTATGAAAACACATTCTTAAATAAAGCCTATTTTTCAATAACCTTATTTTAGTTTCAGATTCAGAAACGAATCCAAGACATTCATATTATCTCCATTTTAGTGCCCTTCTAGATCCAGCTTCTTACTCCAAAATTTCTCAACTTCAACAAACAGTTATCTATAAATGTAATATACTGGAGCCCATCATTGATGAAGCTTTTAGTCCATTCAAGCTCGCTCTCTCTCTCTCTCTCTAAATAGTAGGGCCAAGAGACAGTGGTGGTAAGCCACAGAGAGGTGTGGGATGGAGGTAGGGATGTCAAATTGAGCAGGCTCAACGTGGTCCACCCTAATCGGCCCGATAAAAATAACCCGTAAATCAGCCCAATTTGTGGCCTTATTGATGCAAATGTCAATCCGAGCCCGTTATGCTAACTAGACCGATGGTTAGCCGTTTGGCCTGTTTACATTTAAAAATAAAATAGATTTTTTTTTTATTTCTCCTTAAATAAGGTTGATTACCTTTTCTTAAGGTTGTTAACCTTAAAATAAGGTTGTCAGGGGCCAATTCTCGGGTTTGGACATATATTTACAAACCGGTTAAAACTCGACTCGATATCAGCGCGAGCCGGTCCATAACAGGATCTGGCCATGCCGGTCCTCAGCTTAAACCGGCACATCTATTTTGATACCACTAGGTGGGGGTATAGAGTGTGAGAGAGATTTGCGGTAGCAACAGGAAATGATGGTGATGGTTGGGTTAATTTGGGACGTGGAGTGAGGTTAGGGAGGAAGATGATATTTCTTTTAGTTCTTCTCTCTCTCATTTTTTTGGCTATTTTATTTAATTATTCAATGTAAAAATTATAAAGTTACTATTTTCCCCATTTTCAAATTGATGAAAATGTTGTCGAACTCATTTTTCCTAGTCAACTAACGGTCTTATGGATGGAAATCGTCTATGGGATTGAAATGTTTGTGATCAACATTGTTACAAATGAAAAAAATCTCTTAAATGCAGCTTACGTGAGAATCCGCCGATCGATGTGGCTAGAAAAAATAGAAATTATCAAAAGACCGTGTAGATGTATATATTATGTTACAAGAACAAGTCAACAAAATTTAAAATCTCTCTCTCTCTCTCTCTCTCTCTCTCCCTCTCCTTCTTGTTTTTATTTCTCTTTTACTAAGCATGGCCATTATTTTGAGAAAATTGAGTTTTGAATAATGATTTTCTATAAATATTTGATCTTGTGTTTACATGGAAAATGAGTATAAGAATAAAAGTTTTGAAATAATGATTGTCAACATGGGCTAAATTTAGTTTAAAGATGAAATTTGAATTATACCCAGGGGCGGACGTAGAACTTTAAAGTTAGGGGGTCACAATAGAACTTGCAAAGAAGTCGGGAGAAATTTTACAATAAAAAATTTACGTCCAAAAAAATCATTCCCCATTTAATTTTACAACCGAAAATTTACATGGGATATTACTATTGCAGATGTAAAATTTCGATAATTTTTTATGTCATATTCCATATAAAATTTCTTAATAAAATTATAAAAATTACATTGAGAAATTTGTATTGCAAAAATAATAAATGTTAATGAAATAATTGATTTTTTTTAAATGCGAGTTAGACGTCTTTCTTTAAGACCCACGTTTAACGTATTTTTAACTATTTTCAATATATGTTTGGACTATTCGATATGCACATAATAAGTTTTGAGGTGATATAAGCAATTTGTAAATTCGATTAGCGTACAATCGTCAAAGAATTTTTAAAATTAACATGTTATCGAAATTCAAATTTATTGTGTTTTTTTCCCTGTTTGGTGGAGATTAAAATCAATTTTTTAGTAAATTTGATATAAGTTAAACACTTATGGATTTTATGAAATATATTATTAAAATTAATTGTTTACTTTAATATAAAAAAAAAAATAATCTCAAAAGTTTGGGGCACTTGCCCCATAGGACCCCGGGTCTACCCATGATTATACCCGAACTTATTGAAAATGAAATTTTAACTTGACTGTTAAATCATTAGACACCAATGTCGCATGGACTAGAAGTATTTGTCACATAGACTACAGTCTATATAATGCATTGAAGGAACTCTTATTGCATGGAGGTCAAGTCCATTTCCACCTCTAACGTTTGTATCGAACTTCCCTTTTTTTTTTTTTTGGTCTAAATTAGTGTGTGTGGGCGTGCACACATGTTAGTAGTAACAATCTTAATTGTGTCTCAAAAGACTAGGATGAGGCTTGGTCTATTAACTCGTAACCAGAACACCTTTTTTACAATTCACATTTATAAAGTAAGTTCTAGTTATCGTGGTTTTAACATCATTCTGTTATAGAATCAAAATTTCATATTTTCCATTGTTAGTGTTGCAAATTATTCAACTATTGGAATTAACAATCATAATTAAGAAAGTTCGATGCTATCAAGAAAAATATATATGGACACGTCAAACCATATGAGTAAAATAAGTATTCCATTAAAAAATATTTCTGCATGTGTATATTTTATAATGAAATTATTTTACGCAATATTTGGAGTAAAGTTCTACGTAATGTAAAGAGGAAATTACACACAAACTTACTTTTCAGCTTCTCATTTCAATACTCAGATACAAACATTTTTCTTTCAAAAATCAGGTGCACCCACCATACCCTCTCGCCCATGCGCCACCTCTCTATATCGCTCTGTCTTCATTCTCTCTCTCAATCGATCCTCTCTCTACCATCTCTGTATCTCGCTCCCTCTCTCCGTTCTCTCTCAAACCGTTCAACCGCCACCCATCAACTATGGTTTCCATTACGAAAAATTATCTACTACCTTCACTTCTTACAATCGGTAATGAATCGGCCTTAGATTCAATATTATCAGCTTGTAAAACCTATCGATGGAAGGAAGAAAGGGAGGGCACCAAAGATAAAGTGGTGGCCATTGTAACTGTTGTGGTGACGTGGTGAAGGAGGGGACTTGTGTTTGCGGTGGTGTGTGCGGTGGTCAGATAGAAAAAGGGTGGAAATATGTGGTGAGCTGTGTATGCGATGGTGTGTGCGGATCATCTGTAATAGACTAATAGGTTGTGGTACAATGGTACTAGTGGGGCGATCTTGTGTCAGCAGTGAATTAAGTCTGTGGTGATGGTGGTGGTGGTGGTGGGGCGTTGTGTCTGCAATGGTACAGGTGGAGCAATGTGTGTACGGTGGTTAGACAGAAAAATAATGTGAATTTGTGGTGATCTAAGGTCGTGCGATGGTGTATCATCTAGAATGGTGATTTGTGGTTATGCGTACGATGGTATGTGCAGATCTGTGTGTGGTAGGTTGTGGTGCTGGTGGGTCGATTTGTGTTTGTGGTGGTTGAATCTGCAGTGGTGATGGAGGTAATATGCCGGTGGTGGTGGTTTGGTAATGTTGGTGGTGGCTAGTGGGTCAGAGGTGGGGTGTAGGCATTGGTGGTTGTGGTGGGGGTGGTGGGTTGTGGATATAAGGTGGCGGCCACGCATTTTGTGCAGTGCCGACAATGGTGAAGGGGGGTGGGGAGATGAATGTTAATTTGTGATCAATTAATTTGATAGATTATATCTATAATTGTAACCTAAATTTTATGTCCTTGTGATTGTATCTTGTTCGTAATTGTGACCATAAATTGTATGTTATTGTAACATTAACTTTTTTAATTAATATCACCTTATTTTTGAAAGAATTTTGTCAAGTTTAAAAGTGTATTTTTAAAGGTACCAAGTTATATATTTTTCCCTAATATAAAAACAATGGTTTGGGCCACATTCTTCGAAAACATGGCATTTTAAGTGAAATCCAATATCATCAATACGCAAAGCTGGAGAACAAAAATGTACAAAGTCCATGTTTCATTTTGACAAAAATTATATTTTTAGTAGATTTTAAAATGATTGAAACGTGTAGATCTCATGAAATGTGTGGTTAAAATTAATTGTTGACTTTGACTTTAATTTTTAGGTAGGACGATGTCTTAAGCTTCTAAATGTAGTTTTTGTCAAACACTCCCCTCTCGGTAGAAATTGAAATAACCAAACAAAAGTACATGAAATAACACACAGACCGTGCTACTTGTACATGGGATTTGGATTTGCACTTGTACAGGGGTTAACTACCTAAATCTCCATTTGAGGCTCTACAAAATGTAAATAGGACTCCATTGTACTAGAACCAAATGGAAAATGCTACAAGGACGTCAATTAGACCAAGTTCTTCAATCAGAATAACTCAAATCTCTCATTATCTCTCACGGACTCAGCCACGACACTGAAGTACCCTAACAAATAGAGTCACAGCTCCAAACCCCTCAATACTTTTACCAATTTAAAGAGAATCAATGTAGCCTACTGCTTTTTAAAAAAATACTATTAAATTGTGTCCATGTTAAAGTATACTTCAGCAAGATGTAAACTTGCTTAATGGTAATGGTTTAGTCCCCATTTTCGAGGGATAGTACTGAGAGGTAATTTTATCTAAGTGAATAACATTTCGGGGTACAGTATCTCTAATAAAGTGAAGCCTTACATTTATATGTTTTGTCCTGTCAGAATAAACCACAAGAGGTTCTAAGAGTAAACTCAACTCACCCAACAAACCTTTAAGCCATAATCATTCTTTAACGGCGTTTGTCATTGCAATATATTCTGATTCAGTGGCTAACAATGCTACAATATGGTAGAGACTAATGCAAGTGTTACACAAAGTAAAAACATATGATGTTGTTGATTTTCTATTATTCCTATCATTAGAATAATTTTTAATGCATGGGTTAAGACATATATCTGCTTAGTAAATACTGACAGAATAAGCTATATTTGATTTGGTGCACACCATAGTGTACATCACTGATCCAATCACATTAGAATATGGAACATTTTTATAGAATCTAACTCATCATCTCTAGGACACTCTCTCTACTAAGAACAAAATGATATGCTAAGGAGCACTAACAAATTTAACATCAATCATAGCAATTTTCTTTAAGGCTTTAAGAATATGGGCCTGCTGTTTAAGAATCAAAATTGATTGTTCTATCTTCAACAATATCAATCCCTAGAATTTTCTTATCTTTTCCACGGTCTTTCATATCAATTATTGAATTTAATGCAGATCTAATACCACTTATAGTTTTTGCTCAGGAGCTAATAAGTAACATATTAGCTACATACAAAAGAAAATACAAATATGGTCCTTGTTGGTGTAGTTAAAAAAAAAAAATTTAATAGAATTTGATAAAAATTGATGAAATGTGTAGTTGAAAAATTAATAATAGTTGTGGATTCCATAAGGTTTGTGGTTAAAATTAATTGCTGACTTTGACTTGTATTTTAATCGTCAATTTAAGCTACACTAAATAGAGGCATACTTGTTTAGGAAATCAGATTTAAATAAAGACAACCATCAAATTCACTCTCTTAAAGACTAAAGATAGCATAAAGGAGTCAATTTTTTTTTATTCCACTTCCTTGGTGATTGCTTTAATCTATCCGAATATATTTTAAGTATACACATATGATCTAACTAGTTTTTATCAATAAAACCTAATCGGTTGATACATATATAATTTTTTTAGTCCACCATGTAAGAAAGTTGTTTTAACATTAAATTGTTCCATTTCCAAATTAAAATGAGCTACTAAAGCAAACATAACTCTAATAATCTTGTATTTAATTACTGTGGAAAAAAATTTCAATGTAATAATACCAAGTTTTTGGGTAAAGTCATTTGCAATAAGTTTAGCTTTAAACTTAACATTTCAGATTTAGCACCTCTCTTTCACCTTATAAATCCATCTACATTCCACTATTATATTTTGGTTCGAGATTTTTTTTTTCCCAAGTTTTTTTCTCATGTAATTTTTAACCCAAAAAACCACTTGCAAACCTTACAGAAATTCTTGCAAAGCATATAGCAATGTGAGGGGAATGAAGGCAGGAAAGTATAGAATAAAAAAATGCGAACTGCTCCTCCTACCAAGTTGTCTATAGGCTGTCAAGAGGCACATAAAGCATGACTGTAAACCGAATCAGTTATAAGATAACTAATAAGGAGCCGCCATTTGTCATTCTTCTAAAATGACCAAACTACCCTAAGGCTTGGAGAAATATCTACAAATATCTACTCATTTAAAGAGAAAGGCATGCAATTCAAATATCTATATTCCAAACAGTCATTTCGTCTCTAGCTCTTGTTTGAACATTAAAAATAGTGAGATATGGAAGTGAAATCTTGATTAGGTTAGATAATTTGATGATCTAATTTCTATAGTCAACAAATTGACACCATTTGTAGAAAATTGAGCAAAATAAACCACGAAATTTTGTTATAGGCGAGAAATCTTTAGCATATGATAAAATGAATTCTACAGGAAAAAAATTCGGAAGGAAAATGCCACCAGAAGATAAAATCAAAAACTAGAGTAGCGATGAGCTTATGGATAGCGATGCTAATCCAAAACAGCATCAAGAAAAGACACGGGCAAAACCACAAATTAGCATTTCTTATGCTTAGCATCATCGTCTAAGAAAAAATGTATCTATTGGTAAAGAAATCCAATAAATGGATGAAACCCTAAAGATATTAACCAATGAGAATGCTCTTTGTACGCAAAAGTTAAGAATCCGAGAGGAAAAAATGCACCTATTTCAATAACTTATGCCATAATTTAGAGGAGTTTTCTTTAATAATACAACGCTTGTTGCCAATACTATCACCATGCAGTTTAGCTAAGTAACACTCAAGGTGGGAACCGAAACAAATTTATATAAATTATCAACCAAAATACCATGTCCAACAATAACTGAATTGTAAAATAAGCTAAAACTTCGATTTTTGAATACAAACTTGAAACCTAAATGTGTTAGTTTTGAAATAGAAACTAGATTACGAGAAAAACCAAGAGCATAGAAGGTGTTTTTAAAATCCAATTGAAAACAAGAATTTAAAACTAATCTAAAAGTTCCCACATCTTCAACAATTGAACTCAACTGGTTTCAAGAATAGACTTTTTGTTCATTTGGTTGTGGTTTCCTTAGGTCTAGAAAGCCCTGCATAATATTGGCAATGTGAATTGTAGTACCTGAATCATTCCACATGTATTGTTTGGAATATTAACCAAAAGAGATTCATGTCACACTAAAGGGATGATAGTACTTTTATTTTCGAGCCATTTCTTATACTTGAAACAATTATTCTTTATATGCCCTTTTATTCTTGCAAAAGAAACAGATATCCTTATTGTCCTTTCGCTTCATTGGCATCTTATTCTTCATTTTATGATCGTATTTATCTTTGTTCTCATTTCCTTTATCATGAGTTGTCATATGAGCAGTTTCCAACTTCTCATGTTTTAGCCTCTCTTCCTCTTGAACACACATTGTCAAAAGTTCATTCACAATCCATTTTTCCTTAAATGTGTTATATGATATTTTGAATGGACCGTACTCTATAGGGAGAGAATTCAAAATGAAATGAACAGTGAATGACTCAGAAATTTCTATCTCTAAGGATTTAAAACTAACAACAATGTCTCTCATTTCCATTATGTGCTAACGCACACCTTTAGGATTGTCAAACTTTATGCCTGAAATATTTTTCATTAAAGTGCTAGCCAACATTTTGTCAGAACTTACAAATTGTCTTCAATAGCCTTTATGAAGTCTTTGGCCTTATCACATTAAGGGATTGATCCCATTATGCTTTTACTGACGCGGATCTTCATGAAACTCATGCTCAAGTGATTGGATCTTTCTTACAATTCATACGGTGACCTCTCTTCTGGCATACTTGATTTTGTAGGAACAAGTGTTTTATCTATACGCAGCACCAAGTCGAGATCCATACATCCCAAACTAAGGAGAATTTTCTCCTCCCAGTCAGAAAAATTATCACCACATAGAATTGGAATTCAAACAGAGTCATTGAAAAATTTAGGAACCATTGCATAAGATAAATACATACATTAATGTTATGAAAACTATCTTTATATTGAATTAACCAATGCTAATTCAATTTTGTAAATTTAAACCTTCTTGTGGGTAGAGGTTATTATCATACATTGAATTTACAAGAACTTTAGTAATATCAAATACAAGTGTTTTCCATACCCGTGAGCCTAGGAAATTTCTTATTTCGATAATTATAAATCACTTTATTGCAATTAAATATTTAAGATAATTATTTTCTTGTGGAGCCAAATAATCATCATATGAATTAATTTCTCTTTATGAGATGTCGTATGCATGACCAAAATAATTCGTTATGTAATTTAATGTTCCACGACATAAAATTATAACTAAAGAAGCTTTGGCTAATCTTAAGTTATAATTAACATGTCGAAACAAATAACATCTCTAAGACTCTAAACATTTTTTTTAATGAAAGACGACAAAAACTTCCAACAAAATTTTTCAATATATATATATATATATCCAAATATACCGCGACAATATTTGTAATGTCTTAAAATGCCAATGAACCACCACATAACTCCACAAACAGAGAAAAATAAACTAATGTTATTTAACCAAGCAATATGTTCAAGTTCCGTGCCATTAGTATATAATAAAAATATAATAAAAAATGAATTACAACTAATTAATTTGATACTGACATCTTTACTGCTTTGGACAAACTTATTCCATTAAACAATTATATGCCATAACAATTCCAATGATTTATTGCACATTAAAAAAAAAAAGGTCATGCATGAATCAATGTGCCAGTCATTTATTACTTTCTGTAAATAATTTCAAGGGTAAACTGAAGGAATTTGATTAATATGTTCAATCATGCCCAAATTCTTTTTAACATCTCAACATTTATTTGTAATATCATTCTAGCAGTCTAATTTAAGTATCTCTCATTGAAAATAATTTCCTAATTATGCAAAATAATGCAGAGTTGGGTTAGCCACTATTGATGACACGTAATGGAATTTTCTAAGCATTCCTGTTGCATGTTTGAATTTGTACAGTTTTTTTCAAATAATTTGGTTAAAACACATAATGTTTTAATAAAATATTAATTACCTCCATAAACTATTCTACTCCAGCAAGTATTTGGATTGGTGCTAATTAAACCAAATTAAAACAGTACGTATCCATGTGCACATGGTCATGCATATTAATTCCAAATAATGATATTCATGCACACACACAAAACAAAAATAAAATAAAATAAAATTGAAGAACAACAGATATAACATTGGTAATGCTGTAATTTAAGATTTTTTATTTCTTCAAAATCTGAATAACCAAGCATGAAGGTGGATCAGATACCACATGTAAAACATAAATTAAATACCTTCAGCCATGTTATCCAAGATTTAATTTAAAAAATCTGCTGTAGATTTGAGTCATTGAAGCATCAAACGTCTTTTAGCCAATACCTACTTAATAACCCATGGGCGGACCCGGGGGGGTTTTGGGGGGCGAATGCCCCCCAACTTTTCAGAATTTGTTTTTTTTTAAATGTTTGGTATAGATTGAAATCTAAATTTCAATCTAAATCAAAGTTAACAATTAATTTTAATAACATATTTTATGAAATCCATAAACGTTTAACTTTTATCAACTTTTATCAAAATTTACTGAAAAATGATTTTAATCTCCACCAAATAGGGACAAAATCACAATAAATTTGAATTTCGATAACATGCTAATTTTAAAAATTATCCGACAATCGTACGCTAATCGAATTTACAAATTACTTATATCACCTCAAAACTTATTTCGAGAACTACATTATGTGCATATCGAATAGTCTAAACAGATATCGAAAATAGTTAAAAATAAGTTAAACGTGAATTTTAAAGAAAGACGTCTAACTCGCATTTTTTTAAAAAAAAATCAATTATTTTATTAACAATTATTATTTTTGCAATAGAAATTTCTCAATATAATTTTCATCATTTTATTAGGAAATTTATATGGAATATGACATCAAAAATTTTCGAAATTTTACATCCGAAATAGTCATATCCCATGTAAATTTTCGGATGTAAAATTACATGGGGCATGATTTTTTTTGGACGTAAATGTTCAATTGTAAAATTTCTCCCAACTTCTTTTCAAGTTTGATTGTGTCCCCCCCCCAACTTTAACGTTCTGCGTCCGCCCCTGTAATAACCCCTTTAACTTGATGGAAATAAACAAAGGACTTTCAATATTAAGATAGAAATTATGTAGGGATTTTTCACATGTTTGGCTAGGGACCCTTTGACATATATATATAGAGACAACAATTACAACTTTTATCAATCATGGAAGTTGGTGGTTTTTTTTTGCAATAACTTCCCTCTAATAACCAAATGAGTAGTTATCTAGGCAGCAAATCAACCCACCAAAACTTTAAATTTTCTTGAACTTTATATTGACCATGTGGACCACAAACAGTTTAAGAAATCTCACCCAAAATATTAGGGGTTGTTCTCTTTGTGTTTCAGTTTTGTGTTTTGAGTTTTGAATTCATTTTGTATTTTGTGTTTTGAGTGTCCATTTTGAGATATTTGAAAATGTGTTCTTTTTGGCATTTTGAAAAATTGTTTTGAAAACGTCCAAAACGCATTTTGAAAATTTTGACTTGATTATAACTGAAAACACCCAAAATGACAAATATGTTGTTTTGGGTTTTCTTTACAAATTTTTAACTTGTTTTCAAAAACGCGTTTTCGAAAATGGGAAAGAGAACGCGTTTTCGCTGTTTTGAAAAATCGAAAACAGAAAACGACTTGAAAATGGTAAAGAGAACAGGCCCTTTGTGTTGCAAGTAGCGATAGCTAGACCGTAAATATAAACACCAAAAAATAAGTGCCAAGGCAGCAGACTAGCTCTGCTATTCCTCGAACAACGGGATACCAAAAGGTTACATATCCTGCAGCCCACTGTGAAAGAAAACATCGAAATAATTAATTTACGAAATATGAGAAAATANGTGCCAAGGCAGCAGACTAGCTCTGCTATTCCTCGAACAACGGGATACCAAAAGGTTACATATCCTGCAGCCCACTGTGAAAGAAAACATCGAAATAATTAATTTACGAAATATGAGAAAATATTTGAGAATTTGTGGAAGAAAGGATTAAAGGATTTCCTCAACTATGAACAAGAAAGGCAGGCTAACCTAGCCACGAGTCGAGGCTATACAAGTTGTCAAAATCGTGGTCCGAGCCGATCTCTTGTTTGCTGCGATTTCACCTTGGTTTGCATACTACGGTGGGTCAGGTCAAGCTGAGTTGACTGTTCCAATGTCCTAATGTCCTTTTTTTTTCCGACTTTTCTTGATCTAACGGTTTTAACCATTATATAAATATCCTAAATTTTTCATTCGTACATCCTTTTATTGTTTTAGTAGATTCATAGCTTTAGGATAAAAATTAAAATCAATCGTTTTTAATTGTTTTCAATTGAATTAAATTAGAAATAGTTGAATCAACGGTTACATAATAGTTCTTGTAAACATGACAATCCTACTGCTACGTTCATTTTATTACCTGTCACAATCATATACTTGTGCTTAAATGTTCACAACGAAGTTCAATGGATCGTGAAGTCAACCACTGAAATAACTAGCATTTAATATTCATGTGCAAAAGTGCTATGCTTTGTAAATGCAATAACTTGCATTTTCTATTGAGAATTTTTCTGGAAAATTTTCTTCCACTTTCCTCCTCTATGGGTTAAAATTGAAGTTAAGCCCATTTTTATCTCAAAATTTTAAAACTTATTTTTAATCATAAATTTCATGAGATTCATAAATTTTATGAGCTTTTAAATCATATATTTTATCAATTCTTATCCAAATTTAACATCAAATAATTTTAGCTAACTCCAATGGGAATAATTAAAGTATCCATGCTCGTTGTATGCTTATCAAATGCAGGGCCGGTCCTGTGATTTTCGGAGCCCGAGGCGAGATCCATAAATTAGGCCCCCCAAAATAAACATAAATGCAAAATCCAACCATGAATATTCAGAATATTGCTAACTTAAAACTTAACAG
>CAIGRP010013630.1:1490-16073 GCA_903798385.1 Fraxinus cuspidata
CCCCCCCCCCCCCCCCCCCCCCCCCCCCCCCCTCCCACAACTCTCTCTCTCTCTCTCTCTTCAAATCCTCAACAGTTTTATTAAATTCCAATTGCTACATTTGTTATATCATCAGTTCAGTTCTTACAATTCATTCATTCAAATTTAGGTATACTGTTTTCCCGGAAAATCAGTAATTATCATTCTACAAAAACCACCAATTGAGAAATGTACGGGTGGTGAGGAGGAAAATGGAATGAGAAATCCCACAAAATTTAGCAGTAGTAGGGGGGTCTAGAACCCCCTTAATTCGTTGGGTTGGGGGGAAGGCTTAACTAGGAAGTCAGGGGGAGTTTCGCGCCCAGTTTGCCAGTTTAACAGGATGAAAAGGAAATGGTGGTGGGTGGATCGAGGGGGTGGTGGGTGGATCGAGTGTGTGGTGTGGTGAAGAAGATGATAGGTCTAATCTGTTAAATGCCCCTCTTTTTTTTTCCTTTTTTACATTTCAAAGAATCTTTGTTAAATTATCTAAACCGTTAGATTAACTTAAATTAAAGGGTTTAGATTAACTTAAATAATTAAAGGGCGAGATCTTTTGTCAAATCTATTTGTCAAAAGTATTGGTAAAAAAATAAAAAAATATATTTGTCAAATATAGTAGTGGGGAATAAGTCAAGTTCTAGTCAAAGAAAAAATTTATAATCCTAACCACAAACCAAAATATCTCAAATAGTTCTCCCAATTATCTCTCATTTTACAAATAACTTTTAATCACCTCACATCATCCCATCACTCAAGTTTCTCCCCCTTAATTTAAATCTCTCTTGGTTTTTTTCTATATAAATATCCATTTTCCTTCCAATCTTTCCAACAGCAAACAAGAAGAAAAATTTGTTCACTAGAAAAATCAATAATACATATATTATCACAACACACACACACACACGAAGCACACGTTAAAGTGGAGTTTAGGGGCTATTTTTAACACAATATTTCAGCATTTTCCCTAACTGTTGGAACATATTTGAAAATCAAAAGGTAGTATAATGAGATACAAGTAATTTATCCCCTTTAATTTTTATTATTTCATGTTGACAAATGTTATGCTAATGAAGTGATACAATACGATATTTTAATAGTCTTTCGGTACAAATGATATGATATGTTATCGAATTCTAAAGATATGACATGACAGTACGACCATTTGAGATATAAATTGATAAATGTTATTCGGGATTGTATAAATACTTGTATCCCATAGAGAATTTGTAGTACTTACCCCTTTCTCATTTACATCATAGGTTAGAATGGATTGTTGGTTGGCAGGCGATGATGTTTTATCATTGTACCTGGATTTATTTGACTTAGCCCTTGTTTGACACGCATTATTTAAAAATACATTCTTTCAAAATTCATTTTCAATAACACGTTTTTCAATAAAATAATATTTTTCATCAAATCAATAACTTTTCCTTACTTTTTAACCACATATTTCTCATCATATTTCTATTTAAAATACATTATTTTTTCAATAATATCCATCAAACACACAGTTAACGTGTAATATGACTGAAATTTTAAATTACAGCAGTATCCTTAGTTTTATTTATTTATTGATATTTTTCATTTTATTCGAATTTGGAACATGATTTAGTTAGGAACTACGTTGTTTGTTATGTTAAATTTTGTGAAATCAATATTTTATGATATATTTATTGTCTATCATGTATAGTAAAATGAGATATGCATGAAATCACCTAGGGGACTGGACCTTACTGGGAATACTGATTATCATTGAATTTAGTTAATTTAGAGGGTACCTCACCACATAATTTGTGTTCCAGTGAAATATGCATTGCCAAGTAAACTTGTTCCACCGCTTGCTTGGATAAAAAATTTGAGAAATGGGATTGGAGAAAATAAACAAATGAATAATGTCCACCTCTTTATCCTTAAAACTCAATTCATATTATTAAGTGTACCTAATCTTATCAATATGGCTACTAACTCTATTGTTTAATTGTTCACTAATTTCTAAAATAAAAAGTAGTACGGAGTAAATCATTTTGTCATATACTATTTTTAGAGTATGCTCGTCAAGTCGTCTGAACGGAATGAATTCGGTAACAATTCGAATTTTAAGAATTTTGGTTGTTACAGTATGGTATCAGAACCCTGGTTTCACTTTTCTATTGCTTTATCTGAACTTCAAAGTTATAATTGAAATACGTGCACAAAAAAGTTACGTGAACAATACAGTCTATGTTCACCGTGAAGGGGAATTATTTAAAAAAAAGGGTAAAAAAGTGATTTTGATATTGAAATGTTTTAAATGTTATGTGTAATAAATGTCTATGTGTTTAGTAGAAACCTTACGTGATGTTTGGTAATAATTGAGAATTTTCTTAAGATATATGAGTTTAAAGATGTAATCTTTTTGAATATGAAACACCATTGAAACTCAACGATCACCGACCGATCACCCTCTGACAACACTAAGGTACAATGTATTGGTTAAGGAAAGAAATGATCAATCCAATCTTTTGTGTAACTTTATATTTTCTAATTGCCTACTTATAGATTTCGTAATATGTACATTTGTCCTCGCTATATTTATGTTTTATATCTCAAGTAAAGTGTGATTTCGTTGCTTATGTAAATGTATACGAGAGCATGAAATACGTTATGTCACCATTTTAAGAATGTAAGCATTAGGTTTGGTGCTTGAATGTGACAAATGACTAGACCCCATAAGACCTTAAGGCCCTGTTTGAAATCAAAAATTTTCCATGGAAATTCCATTTTCCAACTTTTTCTTTGTTTGATACCATAAATTTGCCACGGAATTGGTTTTCCCAAAATAGCTCCCATGTGCACATTTTCTAGAAAATCATTGAAATGACTTTCCCACCATTTTGGTGGGAAGTTTGAATTCTAGGTTTTTTTTTTTTTTGGGAACAAATTTAATAACCAATTATGAAAAAAAAAAATTCATTTTAATGGATAATTTCCATGTAAAACAAAGTCAAACGAACACTAAACTTTGATAAAATGATTTTCTAAGAAATTTTTATTTTTGACATTGGAAACAATTTTTTTAACAAATTGTGAAAAAAATTATCACTTTAATGGACAATTTTCATGTAAAACAAAGTCAAATGAACACAAAAAGATCCAAAATTTTAAAATTTTTCGGGTGAAAAATTATACCAATTAAATACACTTCATTAACAATTCTCTGGGAAACAAGTTCTAGACAATTATTTTCTCTGGAATTCATTTTATTTCCACTCATTTTTCACCCATACAATCAAACAGACCCTTAGGGTTATTAGACAAATGGGTAGGTAGTCCTGGGAAAGCTAGCGATAGGGCTGGATTCCTTCAAAGATACGAAAAGTACTAGAGGAGTCCTTATCATGATTTTGAGGAAAATTCCACTTTTTTTTTTTTTTGGTAATTTGAGCAAATTTTATAACCAATTGTAAAAAAAAAAAAAAATTCATTTTAATGGACAATTTCCATGTAAAACAAAGTCAAACGAACACTAAACTTTGATAAAATGATTTTCTAAGAATTTTTATTTTTGACATTGGAAACAATTTTTTTAACAAATTGTGAAAAAAATTATCACTTTAATGGACAATTTTCATGTAAAACAAAGTCAAATGAACACAAAAATATCCAAAATTTTAAAATTTTTCGGGTGAAAAATTATACCAATTAAATACACTTCATTAACAATTCTCTGGGAAACAAGTTCTACACAATTATTTTCTCTAGAATTCATTTTATTTCCACCCATTTTTCACCCATACAATCAAACAGACCCTTAGGGTTATTAGACAAATGGGTAGGTAGTCCTGGGAAAGCTAGCGATAGGGCTGGATTCCTTCAAAGATACGAAAAGTACTAGAGGAGTCCTTATCATGATTTTGAGGAACTTGTCACCAAGGTTCATATGTCGTGGAAAGAGGTAAGGAGTGTGGGGTGGGGCATAGGGTTAGCCAACATCGGGTAGTGGAGCACCTAATTGAAACCTTGCCAACATTGCAAACGAAGATTGGTAGGTTGATTCTGAACTTGATGCTAGCACAAGCTTTGCCAAAACACCCAAATATGATAAGCTTTAGGGAGTTCAAGGATAACCTCACTGGGAGATAGCAAGCGTATATAAGTTATGCAAAATCAGGACCCGAGCCAGAATCAATAGAGACCTCAGAAAAATAAAAAAGCAACCTTTTCTAGCAAATAAATTGATGAAAGATCCAAAGAGAACTCAGAAGAAAATCCAGATGAAGACTTTGATGAAGTTTAGGGATTTAGAGGCTAGGTTTCTTTTTATTATATTTTTTCATTTTAGAATTGTTCCTCATTGTTTGGATTGTCTATTCGGTCATATTGTAGTTCTTTTGTTTTATTTCAAGTTATGACCTTAAATCGATGCAGATCTTACGTTATAGAACAATATAAATGAAAAATTTCCTTGATTTGCTTTATTTTTGTTGTGTTGGGTTGGTTACACGAAAATCTAGTGGATGACATTATTTATCTAAAGGAAATGGCGCCACCTACCCGCACAAATTTGATGTACGACTTACTGCGAGCAGTTCAAGAATTGAGCAGACGAGTCAAGCACTACCATCACCACAAAATGCACTTTCTTTTGTCCATGGAGCTATCTCAGTGATTGAACAATTCACAAGTACAAGTCTCCTACTTTTGATGGTGATTCTGACCTATTGAGTGTTGGGAATGGATTAGAGGTTTTGACCACATCTTCTGATACATTGCTTGTGCAGATGTGTAGAAGGTCTAATGTACAAAATTTATGTTTGTTGGATCAGCCAGCCACTATGAAGAGTCTACCTCATGTACAAGGACCGAAGAGTAGCAATGTAACCTCACTTAGATGCAGTTTAAGGACAAGGTGATGGCAAAGTACTTTTCACAAGCCTTGAGAAACTTCAGAAAATCAAAGTTTCTAAAGCTCAGGTAGGAGAACATGTTACTTATTATTCAAGAGGAAGTTTGAGTAGCTCTCAAAGTATGCTTCACGCTTGGTAGATACAAAAGTTAAGAAAGTTAGGAGGTTCAAACACGAACTATGCCAGAAGATCAGCATGATCATCATGTCTCATCATTTCATATCATATCGTGAAATGTAGGAGAGGGCTTATGCTATTTCATACTAGAGGACTATATTTGAGCAATATGCCCAGTAAGGCAAAGAGTCAATTGAAAAAAGAAAGTGGAATGATCAAAATAGGGAAAATGTAACTAGCAAAATAAAAAATAAAGCACATGAATTGTTTTGGTAGGACAATTTAGAGTATTATACCATGTCCAAAGTGTAATAAACTCTACTGGGGAGAATGCTTATTTAGGAAGAATGCGTGCATCTGGTGTGGTAAGTCGAGACACATTGCTTTAAACTATAAAGAGCCTCTACAGAAAAAGGATGAAGACCAAGATAAGAATTGAAAATGAAAGGAAAGACTCGAGTTTTTGCACTGAATCAACAGAATACTGAACATGATCCAAATGTGATAGCAGGTATTTTTATTGTGATCCAATGTCCTTGCTTATGTTCTTTTTTATTCTGGAGCTTCACATTCTTTTATATCTACATCTTTCATCACTAAGTCCAATACTGCATGCTTGAAAACAAATAATGCTTTAGTAGTTAGCATTCCTTCACGAAGAACTCTTTGTACGAATAAGATATCTAAAGCTATTAAGTTAGAGATTGACGAAGAGGTACTAGAGAAGGAACTATACCTTTTAGATATGAAATATTAGGCATGGACTAGTTGGGCCATAATCACATGACCATCTAATGTCACGAAAAAGAAGTGTAATTTTATAGGCCACGAGAGGAAGAGTTTTGTTTCTTTGGGGAAAGTTCAAGTAGACTCACCTCGTATCTGCATTGCAACAGGATAAAATGTTAAGAAAAGAGTCATATCTTGGATTCTTATTTAATATTAGTGGTTCCCAACATACAAAATTAACCGTTAATAACAAAAATATTGTACGAGACTTTGTAAATGTATTTCCAGAAGACCTACCTAATGTTCTGCTAGATAGGCAAGTGGAATTTACGATTGACTTGGTCCCCGAAGCAACACCAGTATCCAAGGCCCCTTATAGAACGTCACCAAAAGAACTTCAAGAATTGGAGCTACAAGTGGAAGAGTTGCTAGATAAAAGTTTCATTTGGTAGAGTGTATCTCCATGGGGCGCTCCAATATTGTTTTGTTAAAAAGAATGATGGGATTTTGATGATGTGTATCTACCATTGAGAATTTAATCAGTTGACTATCAAAAATAAATATATACTTCTAAGAATAGAAGTTTTGTTTGACAAGTTAAAGGGTGCAAAAAGTATTTTTCAAGATCAACTTGACATTGCAGTATTATTAGTTGAAAGTCAAGGTAAATGATATACCAAAATCTGCTTTCGGGACTGATATGGGTATTATGAGTTAACATCACGCATTTGGTTTTACCAATGCTCCTGGAGTATTCATGGACCTAATGAATCGAGTTTTCCATCAATAGATGGATTAATTTGTCATAGTATTTATCTATAAAATAGTTGTATACTTCAAAGATAAGAAGTAGCACGAGAAATAACTCTGAGTAGTACTGAAAACTTTGAGAAAGGAAAAATTACATACCAAATTCAAGAAGTGTGAAATTTAGATTGATCGCGTGGGTTTTCTTGGTCACATTGTTACTACCCAAGAAATTGAGGTAGATCCAACTAAAGTGGAAGCAGTAAATAATAGGCCTAGACTGTCCAATATGGGTAAATTTCATAGTTTACTAGGATTGGCCAGCTATTATAGAAGAGTTATTGAGGGTTTCTCAATAAATAGCAGGGTCGATGACTCAATTAACTAGAATGGTGTGATGTTTTAGTGGATGGGAAAGCGAAGAATGTTTCTAGGAACTTAAGCAAAATTAGTCTCAGCTCCAGTACCTAAAGGTTTGGATGGGTTTATCACTTATAGCAACAGCTCCAAACACGGTTTGGGTTGTGTTTTAATGCAATATGAAAATGTGTTTGCTTATATTTCGAGACAGTTGAAGCAATACGAGCAGAAATATTTGACGTACGATTTGGAACTAGCAGTGGCAATTCACGCCTTAAAAATATGGCGTTACTATCTGTATGAAGGAAAGTATAATATCTATACAAATCACGAGAGTCTTAAATACTTCTTCACGCATAATGAACTAAATATGATATAGAGAAGATGGTTGGAGTTAGTAAAAGATTACAACGTATGATCTTTTACCATTTGGGTAAGGTATTAATAGTCACGGACGCTCTAAGTAGAAAGACAGTAACGCAGTTAGCAGTTTTACCAATGATTCAAGAACATTGATGTAAAATATTGAGAAACTAAGACTAGAAATCACATTGTCGACATAGACTTTAGCAACAATAGAAGCATTAATGATTCAGCCTGCTTTAATGGATTGAATTAAGGAAACACAAAATTAAGATCCATTTTTGTAAAAGATTAAAGTTGATGTTGGTACGAACAAATGACTGGGATTTGAAATATTTGTAGATAAAGCCTTGACTTTTAAAGGAAGATTGTATCTACCTAAGGATGAAAGAATGATAAATGATATATTAGAAGAGACTCACTCCATCCTGTACGGTGTACATCTTCTTGGTAATATAAAAATGTATCAAAATCTTTGAGGTACATTCTGGTGGAGAAACATGACAAGATGAATAGATCTTTTTAGGAAAATTATATAGTTTGTTGGAAAGTCAAAGCAGAACATCAAAAGCAATTAGGACTATTGAAACTGTTGAACATTCCAAAATGGAAATAGGAACACATAACGATAAACTTTGTGGTAGGTTTCCCGCGAACAGCAAGAGGTCACAATACTATTTGGGTAGTGGTCGATCATTTGACAAAGTTAGCCAATTTTCTACCAATAAAAATAAATTTCAATATGGAACAATTCTTACGATCATAGATCATCCACATACGGATGGATAATCAGAAAGAACCTTTTAAACTTTAGAAGATATGTTGAGGACATGAGTTTTAGATCTTGGCAGTAGTTGGGAGACACATCTACCGTTGGTTGAGTTTGCTTATAATAATAGTTATCGGGCCACTATAAGCATGGCCCCATATGAAGTTCTATTGGTAAGAAGTGTAGATCCCTATCCATTGGGATGAGGTTGGAGAGAAAAGAATTTTGGGTCTTGAAATCATTAAATGGACAGTTGAGGTGGTTGACAAGATTAGAGCCAGAATAAAGATAGTATATGATCGATAGAAAAGTTATACTGATGGCAGAAGGATTTGAAATTTCAAGTGGGTGATAAAGTTTTTTTAAAAGTGGCACTGATAAATGGTATATTGAGATTTGGTAAGAAGGGAAAATTGAAACTACGGTTCATTGGACTTTACAAAATTCTTGAAATGATTGGTATTGTAGCTTACCGACTTACCTTACCACCTGAACTCACAGCAGTACATAATGAGTTCCATGTTTCATCATCAGAAAAGATGATCCTTATCACGTATGAATTATCTGACATAGGGGGTACAAAAAGTCATCATACGAAGAAGCTTGGTTTTGTATAGAAAAGTGCACAAACTAAGAAATAGAGAAGTCCTCCTAATCAAGGTACAATGGTGAAATCATGGACTTGACGAGTCAACTTGGAAAAAGGAAGATGAGCTTACAACATTTTATAACATCTAAAACATAGTATTCTTGTTGGTAATGCTATAAAATAAAATGGAATTTTATCTAATCATAATAAAATGACATTCTTTAAAAGTCTCACACTAAATTAAGTGGCCCAAATTCCATTTCTCCATATTTTACCCAAATATTGGCTCCTGCTTTTTCAGCCCCATTTTCTATCTTTCATCAAGTCACATCTGTACCTCTCTTCCCTACCGATTCATTCCTATTTTTTTTTCCAGCAAAGCACTTCTCTACATCTCTTCCCTTCCCTCATCACTATAGGTTCATTCCCACATTTTTCATCTCTTCCCTATTGATTCTCTTCTTCTATGTGTTCAACATATTTTTGTTCAGTTGCAAAATTTAGGATTTTTTTAGCTTCGATATTTTGAGTCGGTCGAGATTGATTTTCCTTCACTCCCTTACTTTTTGGTAGTACTCTATCAAGCAAAAATTAAATCAGTGAGGCTGGAAATACTCCTATATGTGGTGTTCAATTCCTTGATTGTTGATATTTTTGACCGGTCAAACTTGTGGCATTCTCTCTACAATCTTCATTCCCATTTCTCTCTGGTTTGCGCAATTTTTACTTGTTTATCTATCAAATTTTCCCTAGTATCACTAATTGTGGTTATCTTCATTCAATTGGTAAGTGTCCATTTCGTTTGTTTATTGCATGAAGAACTACTTTGTATATCTATCTTATATGAAAATCTAGCACTTGCATTTAACTAGAAACAAAGACATTTCATTCTGCATACATAAAACTACCTTCTTAACTTTGAATGTGATAAATACATCATTCAATCTATTTCATAATAGTATACATATAGGATGCAACCTTCCCTTCTAATGTAGGTGAGTACCTCATGAGAGTAATGCCTTAGTAGTGAAACTTGATACCATTAGGATTTGGAGTTTGGTCAATAATTGGGCATTTGAAACTAGTAATTTGTAAGCTGTGAACAAATAATTCTTGGATAGACTGTTGGCACCTATAAAGGACTCAATTCTTGGAGATCGGCTATTGTTTTCCTTGACTAGGAGGTTAAATACGTAAAAGATAGATTAAAATGTTTTGTTGCGGAAGCTCGCTCCAAGATATCCAATTTAGTGATTTTCGGGCTCAATTTCACACTACCTTTCTATACTAACAACCAATCCAAACTGCTCTGACCCACAACCAATATATTCACCTTGGTTGCTTCTCAACCCATAAAGAACAAGATAATTGGTATTGATTTGCAGCCACAAAGGAAGAAAGCCAATATATTATAAGCAAAAAGTAGGCTAGCTGGGTTTCTCTATTTTTTATCAGCCATGTTTTCTCCTCGAATTCACACAAATCACATGCCAATTATCTTCTCCTATGTGGGTAAGATTGAGAAGCAACTAAGATGAATATATTGATTGTGGGTATGAGCCGTTTGGATTGGTTGTTGTATAGAAAGATAACGTGAAACCAAGCTCGAAAATCAATTAATCAAAGATCTTGGGGCGAGCTTTCGAAACAAATAGTATTAGAGCATGTTGTGTAGAGAAATCTATGGAAGTGGTCAAAATCGATTAGAAAAATGCCTAATTTTGCATGTCGGGTCATATTCGTGCCAAATTGCTTACTTGATGGACTGTCCGGTCAGGCATATGGGCCTTTGGATGGTGGTACGTGAGGACCACAAGTAGAGATGGCAGACGCATGTGGTGGCGCGTCAACCAGAATCTGGAAATAGTTTCTTCAGACATTATGTTCTTGGTAACGTGGTGGACCCTGCAGTGATGTCTGTTCTTTGTTTTGAGCAATACTGTGAAATCTGACGATTTTACCCTTGAGTGTTTGGGTGTCGGTGTCATTTCATGTTACCACAGTTGCTGAAAATTTAGGGCTAATAGTGGTGGCCCTAAAGCAGTAAATTTGCCTCTCTCTCTCTCTCTCTCCTTATTTACGAACCCGTAGATATGGCCTGCTCGATATCGTATTCTTTTTCTTTTATTGTGTTGGGTAGTCAAATTACTTTTCGCATTAAAAGTCATTGTGTTGGGATTACATTAGGTTTGGGGTTGTCTTGTATGTTTACCATTGCTTGATGTTGATTTAGGAATTATTTATTAATTATTTGCCTTAAATGTTTCGTGAATTTGTTATCAAGTCTCTTCTACAGTGTTAAAATGACACGTGACATTAGAAATGTTTGTTTGACTATTTTGTGTGAATTATGCTGGTACTTTGCTTGTGGTCGTTGTTGATTACATTTTGTAATTTATACATTTTTTTGGTAAAATGACAACACATTTTGATTTTTGCTTTTCTAATGGAAAAAATGTATTTTTTCAATTTGGCAAAATGAACTATTTTATTCATAAAACTATTGAAGGCAAATGTAGGTTTAAGGAAAGTGCGAAAGTAAGAGATGATTAATTGCGGATATGTTGAAAGAGATTGTCCTAAGAAGGATAATATAAGGAAACATAAGGCGAATGTTGTCATTGGGTCTAGTTATGACTCGTGTGAGGTTTATTGAAGGTAAACCCGATTACTGCATGTCCATCTGTGTGTAATCCTTTCTTCATGTATGATCACTTAAATTTGTTGCAATGTTATATATTACACTTTCAATCTGTCCGATGTGTGCAATTTCATGAATTAGAGTGATTTTATTATTTTGTGTAATGTGTTTGCATACATAGTGGGTTGAGATCTACGACATACTCATTTTGCTCTATGAGTGATGTAAGAGAGTATGGTAGTGAGAAGAAAGTGTTGAGTCGTTTTCTTCTTTATCTTTGTGAGCCTATATGTTTTGTGAGATTATGTGAGGCAGTCATGGGAAGGTTATCTTCTCTCTCTTTGTAAGCCTCTTTTGTTAAGTAACAAATTCTTTCTTCTACTCTTTGTGAGTGCTACCTTCACCCTTTCTTTTTCGGATAAATCCTTTGTTGATTTCTTGAGCTTGGATATTGGATTAACCTTGTGGTGTGTAGGTTAATTTAAATTGAGCCAAGATTCAAGATTTCTCAAAGATTCCACCTAACATGTTTCATTTTGAATTAATGTGATTCCCTTTGACAAACACATTCTCTGTGCTTTGTGCTTATGTCCCATAAAGTTGATCTGCGTGTGATTTAAGCACTTAGAGTGTGATTTATCACATTAGCCTGTATATTTCATCAATCTATTTTGTTAGTTTTGTTGCTCTGCTCAATGCAAGGGTAAAATAAACCCTCCAATTTTATTGGATGAGAATACTAGAGCAATTTAATCATCTTACTATTTGGCTCATCAAATGCATCAATCTTTTCAGTTGCGCTGATCATGCCATTTTGTAATGAATTTGAATAATCTTGCAAGTCCTTGAGGTTGAAAAATTTATAAGATAATGCATCCCAAATTACATTGCATAGTAACCATGACGGCAAACACTCTTTACTTTATTCATCTCAAGATTTATCTTATCTTTATGCTACTCATTATTTTTAGATTCGGTAATATTGACTTGATTGATAACGTGTATTATTGGGATGATAGATCACTAGTAATTATATGAAAGGGTGATTTTTGATAATTTTTGTGTATAACATGATTGAAATCTTTAGACACTTGAAATAAAAGTTCAACGTATTAAACTATTTGTACACACAAAGTGTATGCCTGCCTTGTTTGACACCCCCTATGTATTAAAACATGGCAGTTGATTGGAAATAGTATTGTCAAAATCAATGTACCAAAATTTGTCAACTCATATGGGTGTAAACCAATGTGTCAACATGTATATGTCACATGGTTCAAGTTCAACAATGTTCGATAGAAGCTAAATTATTGTAAAATGAGCAAGGAAGGCAACGAACGGGAACACTTCCTTAGATTTTGCAACCATTCTATTGAGTTACCTTTCTTAAATTAGTAGGCATTTCATACTCGATGTGTAGGATAAATACATAAAGTAGCAGGCTAAAGTCTAAAGATATTAAAAATGAGATGAAAGAGGATTGAAATTTAGCGTTTGCTTATGCTGGCATATATACCAAATTTGTAGGTAAGATCAAAGCTAACATCACGTGACTGTGTTGATTTTTACTGTATCTTTTGTGATTGATTTTCTCCAAATGTTCATTTTGATTTTCTACTAGTGAGTTCCTACATCTCGAAACGAGAAATCGGCACGTTCAAGCCAGACTTTGTATGGAGCACACGCCCATGGACATGATTCGCTCTTGGTGTTGGTTTGCATCATGTATCACGAACGCACGTACATCTGGTGCGTGCATCACATAGGCACTTCCATGGATTTGCACTTTTGGTCCTTGACTTTCCTCTTGTGCATTTTAATTCATCTTTCTCATCTTTTTTAGTCTTTTTCTTTTTCATTGTGTCCAATTGAATCTTACAACTCTCCAATTGTCCTCATTCAGTCCAAATAAAGTTTTGAATTTGTGCAGCTTAGTCCCCAGACTTTTGATTTCTTCTACTTTAGTCATTTTTGCTATTTTTCTCTAAGTCCATCAATTTGCATCAAATTTTACATAGCAAACAAAATTTATATAAAATTAAGCTTCAATTCATCCAAATTAACAATAATTGATCTATTTTAACGACCTAAATAAACTTATCAAATACCCCCAAATTTGAACAATTATTTGTCCTCGAACATGGTTAGACAACCTTCCGTTAGTCTCCAAGTTGGAATTTTTGTGTTAGAACTACACACTATTTCAAAATTACTTTGCTAAAAATTAATCTCTAGTTATTCAATGCTTAACCAACGTTTGTGCAAATCATAAATTGATTCAATTCTCAACCCTTAATTGTCAAATATTTCTTTTCTTCACTTGTAAGATACACAATCCAAACTTTATTGTTTTCACTCGTTTCCCCAGATGTAATCTAAAGCCTGAAATCATAAAATAATCCTTATCCTTTCTAGTTTGGTTGGAGTTTTATTAATTATAGCTTAACATACATCAACAAATGAGGATTCTCCTTATTTTTGACTATTTCAACCTCCAAGAATCAATTGAACTAATAATTTCTTGTCAAAAGTCTACTTCTTTCAAACAAGTGTTTGGGGTAAATCAAGGCATGTAGTGCATCTTTCGTTTCATGTACTTGTTTTTTCAAATTTGCTGTGTGTTTTCTGTTTTATGTACTAACTTGATCCTTTTTTGAGTTTTTTTTTTTTTTCAATAAGTGTCTTCATTGTGATCTTTATAGGGTAGCTTCACAACTAGGCAGCTTTTTCTCTTTTATCCAATTATTAGTACAATACACCTCATTAAACACTTATTCTCAAATGTCAAATATTTCTTTTCTTCACTTTAAGATACACAATCCAAACTTTATTGTTTTCACTTGTTTCCCCAGATGTAATCTAAAGCCTGAAATCATAAAATAATCCTTATCCTTTCTAGTTTGGTTGGAGTTTTATTAATTATAGCTTAACATACATCAACAAATGAGGATTCTCCTTATTTTTTACTATTTCAACCTCCAAGAATCAATTGAACTAATAATTTCTTGTCAAAAGTCTACTTCTTTCAAACAAGTGTTTGGGCTAAATCAAGGTATGTAGTGCATCTTTCGTTTCATGTACTTGTTTTTTCAAATTTGCTGTGTGTTTTCTGTTTTATGTACTAACTTGATCCTTTTTTGAGTTCTTTTTTTTTTTTTTTCAATAAGTGTCTTCATTGTGATCTTTATAGGGTAGCTTCACAACTAGGCAGCTTTTTCTCTTTTATCCAATTATTAGTACAATGCACCTCATTAAACACTTATTCTCAAGAACTGACCTCTAACTTAAGACTTTCATCTAATTTTTCGTTTTGTAAGTCTTAGACAATATATACAGATATTTATCACACACAAAATCCACA
>CAIGRP010013635.1:0-12126 GCA_903798385.1 Fraxinus cuspidata
CGACTATGCACAAATATTAAGTTACAAATTACAATATTAAGTTTTTTTACATTTGTACATAAAGCTGTTATATGCATAATTCACAATTTCATATATCCTAGAAACCTTAATATTTGCTTGAGAATTAATAATCACAAACAACTCTAAATCTCGGAATGAATTAATAAATCACAATTTTTTGCACTCGGAAAAGTAACTGGATACTTGATACTTGGAATTATAGCAAGTCTTGAGAGCACTATTCCTAACAATTACATCAATAATGGAGTCAAGAATATTATTTCAAAACTAAGATTTACAATGCAAGCTCTCCATAGAATCTATAGTTTACAATAAATTCACAGTGGCAAAGAACAAAAAAGTACAGCAATTCACGAAAGTATATAGAGATGCGTGAATTACATCCCCACAGCAAAAAATATTAAGTTTATCTAATAAACCAAATAGAAGGAAAGAAGCTTAGTCATCAAGCCAACCAAACTACAAAGAGAACTAGTTATGGAGCATTCCAACTACACAAATAATGAAACGATAATGTGACAACAAATATAAGCTTGATGCATCAATATTCATTTCAGCATGCTGCCAGTGAGATAGCAATGGTTCAAGAGGATATTTCAATAGTACAGTAATGCATTACCGGTAAATGGTTGCTTTGAGATTAATTTTTGTGTCATCGCTGCTAGTATCACGTAGTTGATCATCGTAATCATGTCTCCTGGTTTTCTCTGGATGAAATATAAGTGCAAAGCCTCCTAGCGTAAGATGGCAAATATACCTGTCAAACAATTATTAGTTCATTCGAGTTTTGCAGGAAAAGTCATCATTGAGAAACTGACAACATTCTTGAGCTTTAGCAACATACACAGAATCAAATATGTCAATGCCTGCAGCAACACCCTGCAAAACTTCCTCTACAAAAATTGAAAATCATAAATCAATTTTGAATAATAAACTCAATGACGGGTAAACAAGATAGAAAAAAAATCACGGGAAGGAGTATTTCATCCTAAACAAAGAGAAGTTGTCTAACAGCCATCAAGGAAGATTTGGGTAAATTCAAATTTATTTTGGTGCATCAAACTCATTCAGTGGATCAAACACTAAATTCCAGTTAACCTTTTACCCTACTCAAATAGAAATATTATTAAAAGGAAGATTCCAATAGAAAAAAATAATGGCAAGATTCAATAAAGATAAGCTGATACCTGGAAGTCCAAGGCCACTTATCTGTCGTGGCTTTTCATCTGGTAAAATATCCTGAAATTATAAGTTACAAGCAAATAAGAATCATACTTATGCAAATATATCCATCGATGAGAAGATAGAATGAAGGTAAATTAGTGATGACATCAATTGAACTTAATCAAACAGGACCAGCATAATATCCAAGCAATTCTTCTCCTTTAATGCGATTATGTCCCACTACTTCATAACAAGACATCTATTTTGAATGAGACAATCTCTTTCATGATGAACTTCTTCACCGAATAACTCTTCATCAGAATATTGTCGAAAGAACCATACAGTTTTCATACTTTAACATGATAACTCTCCGATGGAAATACTATTTAACATGTAACTAACTATGCCTTTCTTGCAGAAGAACGCATCTTAGTTTCAGTACACTGTGACACACAGTATTGTCATATAGCAGGTCAACCAGTAAATATGATACTGCGATATGCAAAGTGAATTTAATTATTGAATGCCCAAGATGAAAAACCATTGCTTAAAGCTTTTGCACAAGGATCAGGGACAGTTTTACATATCTAAATGCAAGAGGGAAGCTAGAGTTTATAAATTAACGACAAAACTAAATCCCTGAGAGGGAAGAAAAATGGAAGACTATAGAATTAACTGAATATGCGTAAAGACTCAATTATAGGCTGCTTAGTTACAAACATTCTGATGTTTTTGCTTCTCTTGGAACTGAAAGCATGTTCTCTTCAAAGTCCAATACCAGATATCTGGGAAAATTCACTGAACCTTATCTAAAAATTTGTGCGATAGGCAATTGATTTGTGGTGAGGATTTGTGTCCTACTTTAAATCAGTAATAGTGAAAAGAACATAGACTCTTCTCTTTAAAAAGAATAGTATGTTGTCCATGGGAACAAGAAAGGACATACTGTAACAGCACTGAGGAGGGCAGGGCGCTCCTCCATACTCTCTCCAAGGCCAAAGCCGCCAATATGATAACCTGCATTGTACAATCACTGTTTTGGGTGGTGATGAAAGAAGACAAGACCATTAAATGAAATATGTAGAAAAAGGGGATATATACAATATATCTAAAATGATGTGGCATTTGATGTGACTTAAGGAGCACAAAAAACACTGAAGGCCAACAAATTGAATAGGTTTCTTCAAACCAAGAACAGTGCTAGCAGTACCTCATAATGGCACATCTAATTTCCAGACAGAACAGTGACAAAATAAATGGCTACAAAAACCTGATACATTTTGCTGGGCAACTTCTTGTGCACAACGTTGGCGTTCTTCAACACTAGAACCTCCCACAATGGATCCAAAAACAGCACCACCTGACTGAACTTCAACAGTTAATATGAGATAATTAAGAACCTCCAAAGAGCATGTTTGGCTTGGCTTGTTTCTACAAAAGAAGTTATTTTTTTGCCAAAAATACACTAAAATTTTGAGCTTCTCTTGGTGCAGTGTGTCTAGTCCGAAGAAGATATTCTTTTGGAAATTTTTGTAGCATTTAAGTTAAATAAAAAACATGCTCTAAATCAATTACAAAAGCATGTAAAATAATTCTTATTTGTTGACAATATGATTGACGTGTGTCCAAGATATTTATTAATTGGATACTAAGCATCTACACACCAGGCAAGCAGCAAACCTAATGTCTGCATTACAAGGAAGCTTGGATAACATATTTTTTGAGTGGACCTTGTAAATCATGTGTTGATGGATAAATATTGATTGTATGAGCACCTCATGAATCAACACATTTAATGGCAACAAAAAACATGGCACCCCCAACTTGACACATGCTGACATATCTTAGCATTTGGCAGACCAAGTTATATTCTAATTGAAGTTATCTAGTTCTTGACTGTTCCTATTCAGTGTTTTCGTAAACAACCTTGGCTTAAGCTTTGAACGGCACTTGTACGAGACAGCCATCAAGAGACTCAAAGCTTATATTTTGAGTTTGTCAAGGCTTACGCACTGAGATGCATGCCTCAAGGCACAAGTCTCATGGACTAGACCACGAAGACACAAACATTGACCCACGCCGGGACAGCCCAGTTTACACCTTTGGTCAAATCAAACTTGAACCTTGTTTGTTGAAGTTTAAGACTGAAAAGTTATCATCAGGCCATGAAGAAAAACCAAGATAGGAAAAACTTGGAACACGTTTCAGGCTAACTTCATTAAAACAAACTTCCTCTTTTGCTTCAATATAAATCATGGAAATGCAGTCCCCATATCTTTGTAAAAGGGCTGATTTCTTCTTATATGGTCTTCTATTTTTCAATTTTGCTCATTTTCGTTGGGGGACTAATCAGCTTTCCTTTTATAGGACTTTCTTGTCTTCTCCTTTCTTCCTATAGATAGTTCAATTCAATCAGAAAAATGAGAGTCAACAATTATCAAGTGTTTCGGACCCTATCTACATTTAATTTTTTGAGCCTGGCATATTGTCAGAGAATTCAATGCATAAAATTGTTATTATATTTAGGTTGTGATTTCATTGGATTCATTATTGATTATGCCTTCTCCAAATTTTCAAGCTGTGAATAAAAATCTGGAAAATATTCATAAAAATTAATATGACATGACATGTGAAAATTGCAATACATACAGTGGTAGCCAAATTTGAGGTAATGCAATCGTTCAGCCATCTGACTGTACGGTCAACTGAGGTCCTGTTCCTCTTCTCTGAAACCCAAGCAGGCACTTCATCTGCCAATGTGGCCCACATATTTGGCTTCATTGAAGATATCATTTGCATATATTCTGCTGGCTTTATCTGTCATACATTGCAAACATCGTTAATTAATTCCAATTTCAATTGCATAAAGAATAACTCTACTTAATGTAATTGGAATAATGACAATAACAAAATTACAAAACATTACCAGGCGTCGACCACAAGGAGTCTCGAAAGATGCACCGATCCTGTTAGTACTCCCATAATCTGGAAGGGACAAAATGGAATCCCTTGGAACTGCGACAAATATATGTTCTTTCAAACCAAGCATCTGGTGCAGCCCACCTACTTCAGACAAAGTTTTCGGAGAAATGGTATCTAAACTGTAGTTTAAGGTGGAAAAAAGGAAAGATTCAATTAAGTAATTAACAGTGTGAACAGTGTTCATAACGTGACACTTGGACCAAATTACAAACACATACCATGCAACCTAAAAATCATGGAAAGGCGAATTAGTTCCAACCACCGTCAATATTACATAGCAAGTACAAAATCAGCTCTAATATTACACGACGTTCATTATATTTCTATCCGAACCATAAACTTAATTGTTGTTAATTACTGCCAGGCGACGTGGTAAAAATTATTTCACACCAAAGGGTATTAGAAAAGCTTTTGGAATGTTGAATATTCAAAAATCAAAAACATGCAGATACTTACAAGTGGAAGGGGCTGAATTGGAGGAGGCGCGAGTCGGGGGAAGGAAGAGAAGGCAGGAGGTCTGGTGAAATGAAAACGGGCAGGCCTTTACGGGTAGTGAGGAGGAAAGCTGGAGTTTCTAGCTCGCAGCTTCCCAGCTGGAGAAGGCCTGCCCGGCCTCTGCCATTGCTCCATGCCTTCACTGTGAACTTCATTGTCTTTATTCTTCCTCTCTCTGTCTTTGGCCGCCCTTGCCCAGCCGCTCCAAGTTTTTTCTCCACCAATGCCGTAAATTTATGGGAAATTGGCGCAAATACATTTGCTTAAATACGTTTTTAGTCGAAATCTTTCAAATGTGCCATAAATAGTTCCAAACCTTTAAATTTTTGGAGCAAATGGTCCTTTCGAACAAAATCCATTCTAAAGGGCATTAGTTGCAATACAATTGTCCTTATTTTATTTATATTTTAATATGCAATCTCATCAAATGACTTTCTCCATCCAAAAAAATAATAATAGAAAATAAGACTTAAAAATAGAAAAAAATGTGTGTGTGTATATATATATAAGTTCATTTTTTTCACCCCATCCCACCAAAAAACTATATTTAAAAAATTATTAAAGAACTAATACTTTTCACTAATAAGTGCATTTCACATTTGAATTAATAAAGTCGATATTGCAATACTAAAAACTTACCACTGAATTCATGTCAATATATTCTTTTAATAGATCTTCGAGATCTAGATCTAGTATCTGTTAAAATAAATATTTTGAAAATTATGTGCAATAAAGATAAAATGTAAGACTGACATTTCACAATTTTTACGCAGCCACGAGGACCCAAAAGCATAATAAAATTGTTAATCACCTTAAATGCTTAACTCAATATTATATATTTCAATTTACTGAAAATATTTAAAAAAAAATTATGGTAACATTTTCGTTTGGAAAAGACGTGAATGAACTTTTTTATATGAAAATAACAATCTTTTAGGTTAATTTCCTAAAAATTGGGAAAACGAAAATGATAATGAACCTTTAACTAAAGTTAAAGAAGTGCAAAAAATAAAGAAATGAAATAAAGTGTTGCAGAGTCTAATTCTGAAGAGGATTTGGGTCACATTATCTGCAAAATTTGAGCTATATATATGTAATATGGATCTTGTAATCTGTAATTTTCATCATTCCATTCAAAGTACTTCAAATTTAACAGATCCGAAAGGTCACTAAAGATAATATGCAGTCTTCCATTTGTGCGTTCATGTGAATTTTTTGACGAGAGTTTTTGATAGTTAAGTGGTGACGATGGTTCAGGCATGATGTTGTAGTGGTGGCAGTGTGAGTGGAAGTGGATGAATTTTTTTACCTATTTTTAGAAGAAAAAAATTTTTGCCCTTCAAAGTATAGAAAATCATTTGACAAAATTGTCCATCAAAATAAAATAAAATAAGGGCAATTACATTGTATGCACAAAGCTAAAAGGACCATTTGGGCCAAAAGTGAAAAGGTTTGGGACCATTTGCATATCATTTGAAAGGTTTGGACAAAAACTTAATTTGGGTTAATGCTTGAGACCATTTGCACCAATTTTCCTAAGTTTACCTACGTTTGACTCGTATTTATTAATTGTTTATAAACACTAACAGTTAATTATCCATACATTTTTTAGGGACCAAAAGGTACTACAAATTTATTCATCACTTATTCTATCTACCATAGTTTAAACAATTTATAATCACTTCCCAAACATGTGCAAGTGAAATTCAATTTCATTTCATCATTTAAACTAGCAAAAATTACTCAATTGATAATTATACCATAACTTATCCTCCATTTAAGTGCTACACGGTACTCTAGAAATGAAAATAGTAAAAATGAAAGTTACGACAATGTCTTTATGGTCATTGCAAATTTTTGTTCAAAACGTGTATATAAGAGAACGTGTTTATTAAGAGATTTTTAGACTTCACTGTTGATAGCGCACTTGCTGATTTAGCGCCTTAAGAATATTATACTTGCTCATATTGCACATAAACCACTTCATATCATGCAGCAAAAAGTTTGCTTTCAATACTATCTCGTAGAGAACCAAATTCTCTACAAAACATCAACACAAACAAGGATACTTGAATAATCAAGACAAGGCAACAACTCCACATGGTAACCAGCCAGCTCTTTCACAATTCAGAACTCGTCGAAATAAACTACAGGTACATTGCATTTGATTATGATATCCTTGCATTCTTGAGAGATTGGGAGACTATTAAACCTGCTGATGTTCGCATGTAATGCGTTCCGAGCGCAGCAACACAAGAGTCGTCTGTCTTGAGGTGAGGTTGGACTTGTTCCCATATCTTTTTCTTCTGAACCTGTATCGGCATATTCAATTAACCAACGAGTAGTAAGCCAATAATACAAAAAAGCTACTGCAAAATGCAGACATGTTTTATTGTATTTTTCCATCTGCTATGAGCTTCAACAGTTCAACTTATGAATTCAAGAATAAGTTATATCCCCAAAGATGCTTTCTACCATGATATACAAGCAGAAGATACAACATTACACTGCCCAGAAATGTCATAAACGGAAACTATTAAAACAATGACAGCACAAGAAAATTACTTCTTTTTTCCTAAACCATTCGAGCTAAAAATAATTATGTCTCACCCCAATCCCCGCAAATCACCCTCACCATGTATGATGTAACACCAACCTTTCCCGCCTTTCTTGCTTTATCACACCAGCTTATTGTCGGGTGCAACCTAAGTGCCCGTTTGTCCCCATTATTCCACATTACAATGAGAATAATAGTAATTTTTTGGATAATGTGTGGTTAGAAAAGAAAGAAAAATTTTTGGATTTACATATAATATTATTTTATTGAAGAATGTGTGGTTAATAAGAAAAGAGAGAAAAATGAATTATAATTTAATGGGAGCCAAACGGGGGCTAAATTGAGCACCGACATTACAGTTAACTTTTTCTACCCAAAACAAGTTTGGCACCATTCTAGTCTCTTATCAAACAACCATAACAACTTCCATATGGTTCTTATCTAGGATCTGATCTAATCACATGATGATGTTAATTTTTTATGAACATTCTTTCCAAATTTCCATGGCCTTCAAGTCCTTCAAGCACATAACTGACAGCCCTTTGTTAATTCAAATCCAATATCCAATAATAGCTTCTCTACGTGCAACCGGAATAAGCTACAAATCCTTTGCTTTAATCTTGTTGATCACAAAGAACAAAGCACAATTCTATAATATGCTATACCAAATTGGAAAATTGCAGAAACTGAGGAGGTCTTCAGTGCCCTTCTGTATAAGAATTGTTTGGATAACATGCAATGATGCTTTCCATCATTATAATAATCATCTGAAAGTATGACAAGCTTAATTATTCAAGATATGTAGTTGGCAAATATTCTTGTTTGTTTGAGATGTGATATATATCCTATCACATTTAACCGTTTTATGGAATCTGATTCTTAACAAAGGTAATTTGTTTTATTTTTAATAACGGAAAAATTCCACCAATAGCCCCCAATGTTTGGGGTCATTAGCACTTGGATCCCCAACCATAATTCTTTGAGCAGTTTTGACCGAAATCCATCCAAAACAGGTATTAATTTTATTGAAAGACAATTTTCCTCAAGTTCCAATAAAGAGAAAATAAAAAATAAGAGGAAAAGAAATATGAAAAAGGAAAAGAAAAAAGAAAAAACCCCCCCCCCCCCCCCCCCCCTACAGTCCCGCCCCCCCCCCCCCCCCCGGGAGTGTTCGAGATGGTCAGCAAAAACCTGTGCAGTTTAGGTCTGAAAGGAGTTGAACTGGTCCTGAATTGAACCAAAGCTGTTAGAGGCACCGCTGCTGGACATTACTGATGCAGATGAGGAGAAACTGAGGAAGCAATCAGTGACACGTGATATGAATTAGTGGATTCAAATACAGCTTGGCCAGGGCTTTACATACTTTCTTGAACGGTTGTGACCTCTATTGATGTGCCTTTCACATTACTTCAGATCAAGAACAGCATTTCTCTAGCACCGCCATTTCTTTCCATCTCTCCTCCGAGACCTCCTAGGCTCGGGATCCTGTTGCTTTGGACTAAGCGCCTAATCCAGTACTACCAAGAGCAATATAAAACTCAACAAAATGATAATCAAAAGCAAGTAAAGAACACAGTGGTTCACCCTCAAAGCGAAAGCTCATCCTGCAGGTTCCCCTATAACGAAGAAGAAGAAAATTAAAATATGTGTAAGACATCCTCCAGCAAATGGTTCCCAGATTCCTGCAGTGGCATCAACTCCTTTTCCGCAAGTTAGAAGCCCAACTGAAGTTGCAAACTTTACTTTCTCTGACTCTCCTAAGTCTCAAATGCTAAAACTCCATCTTCTAAACTTAATATGTATGTTTAACGTATGAAATGGAATCGGACCTATATATGTTTTGTCGTGGCATGACAAACTGTAATCTTTGCTGAGTATATAGCACTGTGACTGTTAAAATGCAAGATATTCTAATAAAGGCGTTTAGAGTCGAGAAATTTAAGCTAATTTTGAAATATCTATTGACATAAAATACATCCTCAAAATGCGAACACACAGCAGTCACCACGTTTAAATTAGCTCAGTGGAAAAGGAAACAAGTAGAGACAACATCAAAGATTACAAACATTAAAGCAGTTATGAGAGCCAAATGTTCCCAGTAATATCCACCAAAATGGAATTTAAAATTGCAACTACACAAAAGGCTTAGCACTGTCAAAAACAGTCAAAATATATGTTGCTTAGAGACATACCTGGTTTGGTGATGCAGCTTCAGGTAGGTTCTCTTTTTCTTCTGGAGAACCAAACCAAACTCTTTCACCAGGGATTGCACCCTCGGGTGGCACGAGAAGCTCAACACTCTCGTGTGATGCATCAGAAGCAGCCATCAGCATTCCATTTGATTTCACACCCCGCATGTTTCTAGGCTTCAGATTAGCCAGAACAACAACATTCAGGTCCTGCACTATCAAAATATTTACATTATACTATTTACACATACAAACGAAAAATATCCTCTGAATGCATAGGAGTTAGATCACATATACGTCCATTTAATTGCGTGGAAAACAATCATCCACACCAAAAACAATAACCAACCATCAGTTAAAAGGGCATGATCTTATAGAAACAATGCTGGGAATCAAAAGGGTAAATGCAAGAAATTTGTTCAGAGAAGGATAAATGGCATTGCATGAAGCTGTAGCTGGAAAAGTAGCTGACAGATAGAATCAAGGGCAGAACATTATGCTGGAAGGTGAAGATTTCAAATGGTTTAGGAAAAATTAACTGAGGTTTTCTCAACCACGGCTTCATTGGTTCTAATATCCGAACTTGATAAACTGCAGTTACCACTTCCAGCCAAAAAAACACTATGCTATAAAGAAGTATTCATACATATGTGTAGGATCAATTTTAATAATGCACATATATATAAAGAGATCCCTCTTTTGCTGTAGTACCCAGACGTATTTTGAGGATAAAATTGTCCTACTTAGTTGAAAAGGTGAATAGATTAAAAAACCTAGCCCTTGCAATGAGAGTCCGTATACTATTAGCGAAGGATAAACTCATTTCTCAAAGCATTAGATTTATGTATTTATGCATGCTTTTAAAAAGAAGTTTCTTAATACCAACAATTAATTTTCTACTATCTCGTTATTATTGGTTTCAAATAAATCAAGACATATTGTTGCTTTGTGATTATTTTTTGAAAAAAGTCAAATGACGCTTAATTAGTCTGCAAATGTCTGTAGATCCCTGCTGGAAAACTTTTGACACAAGCAGTAGCCATAAGTCTTAGAGGAAGTTTCTAATCACGTAACAGGAGAGGAAGCCCATGAAACGGAACTCCCTCGGGACAGGTTTCAGCATTCTCTTTGTCAAGCTTGTAGATTGTATGAAGCAAAAAATCAGATGTCTATAATGGATGAGAACGAATTTGACTTGATGTGCTATAGCAAGGTGTCTATGCTAGTTACCAACAAAGCATTATGGCTCTTTATATTAAGTATACAGTTCCACAATTGTTTGCCTCAAGAGTTAAGCCTAAAGTTACTAGAAAGATAAACCGGGTGAAATACTTTGTGAAAAGGTCCCATGAACTTGAGCATACAGTTAACTTTATAAAAGAATGTCTACAGAGGAAGAAAAAGTTTCATTCAGGGGAAAGAAAGACATGGGAAAGTTTAAGGTCTCAAATTCAAACAGAGTATTAGCACAGTCCATTCCCACAGAGGATACGTATCAATGTGACAATTTCAAGTTAATTATATATACACCTAAGAAGAATAAAGAACATATTTCATACGAAGCATCAATCTGCAAACAGGTACTTCACCGAAATGAATAAACAAGTCCTTGAATCCATCGATAATGCAATCTTTTTGGACACAGATAACAGCAAATATGAAATGAGAATATAAGATCATTGTAAAGTAAATGACATTATCTATAGTTTTATGGGGTCTAACTCTGATAATAATAAATTACAGAATAAACGGACAGAAAAATGGAACCTGTACAAGGTGAAGAGGGACATATTTAACGAGGCCGCTACAAATGATTCTGGGCTCGGGTTCGCCAACGTCCACCTCCTCCACGTAGAGGGAATCAGCCTCCTCGTGCCTCCACGCCTTTAGGATTCTTCCCACCCTAATGTCCAGCGTGTTAGCCGCCTCTCTTATCTTCTCCACCGTCAATTCTCCATTATCCTCTTCGTTCTTAGCATTTCCTTCATCAGATGCAACTATTGTATCCGATGCATTCGAAGCCGTGCTGTAGCGCAGCATTCCTTTCTGTAAACTTGTTTTTGTTCGGTCATAAAAATCCCTATGAAGTGAAATGGGAAGTGGGGGAGCGGCAACTGGTGTAATAATTGTACTGCGAATACGATTATTGATAATTCTGGCGGTGGTGGGAAGGAGTGAAGGGCGGCGGCCGAGGATGTGGTGGTGGTGAGAAGACAACAAGAATGAGCCACTCCCTTTGAGCAGATGATTGGTAGTAGTATTTGAGACCATCACTGCCAAATTCTCCTTTGCTCTCCGCAACTCCTTTGCTTTGCAGAACTGATTGGATTTCATGGGATTGGAAGGATGACATTTTTTTTAAATTTCTTCCCAAAAATATTATTTTTCATTTTATTTATGTTATGAGATATTCGAGTTTATTAACAAGTCATCCAAATTTTACACATTGTCGATTTTTTAACTTAGGCTGTGTTTGAGCCACATTATTTTGGAAAAGTAAATTGATGGAAAATGTATGTTGAAAAAGAATGAAAAGTTATTGATGTGATGGAAAATATTATTTTATTGAAAAATGTATGGTTGAAAATGAGTAAAAAAATAAAAATAAAAATTTTAATGTGATCAAATATGGGCTTATTTTATTCTATTATGCTATGTGTACAGAAAAACGGTTGTCAGAATTAACACACTTTATGGTTTCCGATTGATAAATGCCAC
>CAIGRP010013637.1:0-22137 GCA_903798385.1 Fraxinus cuspidata
TCATATTTTGGTTCGACCGTCAAGGTTGGTATTGTGCAGTATCAACTTTGGAAGAAGCGTTGTATCTTTGGAGATAGACGTCCATAATCCCGTTTGCACTTTATTGGGGGGCGAAATATGTTTTAAGGAGATTTGCTTTGGCATACCTCGCTTCATCTACTGTATTTATTATTTATTTATTTTTTTTATTCATTTTATTTCCTGTATTCTTTCGATTGGATTAGTCGTATTTTCGACAACAGAAATAACTCAGAATGCACTATACAAAGGATAAATAAATCACTCAAAACAAATTCATTTTGTACTTCATGAAAAATGTGGTTATCTCGGTTTTATAAAGATAGTATGTTACTATCGTAACGTCGTTGAAAATCTATGTTTAAATAATAAAATTGAACATTATCAATATTGTCTTCTAGAATGTGAGGAAAATTTCAATGAAATTGACGTTTATGTCTTCATATTTTCAATTTTGTCCTCCTTAGTTCACCTAATTGACCGTGCAATTATGAGCACACAATTATTTCATTGAATATAATCACCGAATGTAACAATTATATTCAAAACTTTATTCGAACGAAAATAGAAAATTAACTGTTGTAGATGCCATAAAATATTATGGTTTATCAGGGAATGAGAAAAAGAGAGAGCTAAATATTTTATTAAATCGATAATAATCTTGTAAAAAATGTGGAGTGATTTGTACAACTTGACTTTTAGTTTCATCTAAGGAACTTGTCTAACATTAAATAGTGCCAAACCATTATTGTCAAAGCTGCTAAAAATACGCGCAGATTATGTCCACGAGATTAAAGTAGGAGGAAAAAAAAAATCTAGATTCAAAATTTAGGAAGAATAATATAAGCCCATATTTAGTGGGAATTAAAATCGAATTTTTAGAAGATTTTGTAAAAAAAAATTGATGAAATAAGATTTTAAGTTGTCAATCATATTAAATATATGGTTGATATTAATTGTTGACACTCACCAAGCATGAGCTAAATGTTCTTTCATTTTGATGAATGCAGTATTGTAATTTGCCATTTTGTCGGATATTTGAAAAATCCACAAGAAACCATTAATATTTCAATGGACGAATATGATGATAAACTAGTTATTACTTAAAAATGGGTAAATACACAAGAAAATATGGAAATAGAGATTAAAATGTGAAACAAATAATATTTTGAAATTATAAGATTAAGAGTGAAGACAGTTCTCAAAGTAGTATGAGAGATCGAGATTTATAGAAAATTGAACGTCGTGTTGAAAATCTAAAGCCTTAGACGACCTACTTATAACCAAAAAAATTGTGAGAAATAAGCTCTCAGAAAATATGGATCCGAGTCTTCCATATAGAATGACGCAACCCACAAGTTATTAAAGTGAATTGGAGGGAGCGGTTTGAATATAATTCAAACCCATAACTTCTCTCAACTCCCACTAACTTCCAAATTTTTATATAACTCCCATAACTTTGTCTTGCACTTGTGAGAGAGAGAGAAAAAAAAATAAAAAGAAATAAGATGGAATAAAATGGCGAAAATTCGTATGCAAAACATCAACAAAATTGAAAAGCATCTAGAACCACTATTTTTGCATGAAAACTCACAAAAATGGCATTTAAATTGTTGCTGATAATCTCATTTCATTGTAATCGGGATTGAGACAACTGGAGTGTAAGAAAATTACAGATTTAAATTTTTAAAAAACAAGGTGATTGAATATTCAAAAGATTTTGAAATTCATCATTTTAAGTAAGTGTTTTAACCCGAAATTCATGTTTATGAATGCTATGACTTACTTCATGAGCAAAAAAAAAAAAAAAATGTAAAAAAAAAAAAAAGAAGCAAAGTTTGAATATCAGGTAGCCATTACTATTGAGATTCAAAGTGATTAGGTATACACGTTGCTCGTTAATCCATCGCTGATTTTGCAGCAATATGTGGCTCATCTATTTTCGGCTCGTGAGACAACTCGTGCACGTTGATGATTGGCTCACCTCTTTTAACACCTTTAAACTAACCTAAGAGTTAGTTTAGGTCTATTAAAGAAAGTTATAGTAACAAGTAAGGTCCACTAGTAAAATAATCGCAAACTAATTAGCTTAATTTTAAATCATACTTGACTTTCAAGCAAAAATTAAATAAAATCAATGTATATTGACACGTTCACGGGCTAAAAGAGTTTGTAAATTTGAAATATTGTTTGGACTATTGGTGAACACCGATCTACTTGTTACGTAAGTGACTAATGATAAAAACAGTTAAATGAATCACAATTATTTTTATTGAATTGATTCTCGTTAAAACAAAATTCACTTGACTGATACATAACATAAATTCAACCTTTAATTGAGTTTATAATATTATGATACTTCAGCTGGTACTCTTTAACACTAGTAATATTAGATGACTTTATTCGGTTCAAGATAGTAATGCTTGAACTAGGGCATGCCTGTCTAGGGGGTCTGAATTGCTAGCCAATTATGACACCGAAATGCTTATAATAATAGGTAAAATATAATAATACAATTAGCAAGTGACCGACATATGCATAAATCTGATCTTAGCATAAATCATCAACTTCTATGTCAGTGCTTTTGTTTGTTGAGCCAATAGATCACAGAAGTTACTTATGTTAGTGGATAAATATGATAATATATATCAATTTATAAGGATTTAAGTTTATCTTTTTAACAAGATTGACATTTTAAAATGAAATTTCAAATCTTAGTATGATATCAGATTTCATTAAACTCCAATGAGTAATATTATCCAATTAAGACTCAAACATTTTGTAGTGGCATGTTAAGGAATACAATTCCATATCGAATAAAGATGAAAATATAGATTAACTTATAAAGATTTTGACTACTTCTTAAAAATGTTGACCTTTTAAAATGAACCATAAAACTTTACAACTTAATTGAGATAAAATTTGAAATTCAATTTCAATTATGTGCAACGTTATAGAAACAGACCGCAATCAGTCGGTTCAATCATAAAACTGAAAGTTGATTCAACTCTATGTAATAAAAAAAAAATTATAACCATCTTAGAACTGGTCGGGTCATTTTTTAAAAATATAAAAAAATATATTTATTTATTTAATTATTCTTTTTAACTGCTAATTCAACAGTTGACCATTTATCATTTTGAGGTAAATACTTGAAGTGATTTTCGATCATTATTTGAGTGTAAGAACATTTTCAATAAACTCTCTATTTTTAAAGAGTATATTCTATCATTTAGAGGGTATCTATAAATTAAAGAGTTAAACTTTTGAAGTATTCCAACAAAATTTTTATATTTAACACATAAATTTACCACTCCCAAAAAATATTTATAATTTTAAATTATCTTTTATTTTAATTAGCTTTTTTTAGATTATTTTATTATTTTCCTACATTAAAAATTGAAATACTTTGAATCCATTTAATTATAAAGAGTTGGTTTAACTCTTCAAATTTAGAGAGTCAAACTCACTCTTTAAATTAAAATGTTAAGTTAAAGAGTATATTGAAGCATGATTTTAAAGGTCGAATCTTTAAAATAAAGAGTATCTCATGTTTAAAGAGTATCTTTGAGATGCTCTAATTCAGAAAATTCAGCTAATCATTTAGAGTTTGAGCATCAATTTTCCAACCACAATGACTTTTTAGTAGGGATGGAAAAATGGCTCGTTGGGTCAAGTCGTCCGTGGCTTGGCTAAGGAAAAGCCTAAGCCGAGCCCCATTTTGAGGTAAAGGCTCGAGCCCTAGCCAGCCTGTGTCACGAGTCGTTTTCAGGTTGGACGAGCCAAGCCAGTTAAAATAAATAAATAAATTTGAAAACAACAGCTGTAGGAAGAAATAAAAAAATTTCAACGAAAGTAGTTGCCTGCAGTAGCTACTGCTTGCTGGTAGTTGTCTCTTGTCAAATGTTGTGTATTTGACAAGATAGATAACGTAAATTGTAAAAAATTTTCAAAATTTGAATTTGAAATTCAAATGTAGTTAAAATGGATACATTTTTTGACTACCTACGATGATTATAGCCAATTTCAAACCCGGATAAAAGGATGAAGGTTTTAACTTTTATTTAATATATAATACGTATAAATTGTACAAATTTTTAATTTTTTTAAAAAAATTTAGAATTGACACGAAAAATAAAATCGAGTCAGCTCGGCCCCTAAGGCTTGAGCCGGAAGCTCGGGTCAAGCATCAATTTTTTGGCTGAGATTTTTCTAAGCTCAGCTCGACCTAAAAAAAGCACAAATCTTTTTTACTCGAGCCGAGCCCGGGCTTCGAGTTTCAGCTCGTTGACATGGCTAGTTTTTAGCCTACAATTATTTTGTCGTAAAAATTACTCTATTGAACATAATATTGATGATATACTTTACATCGATTAAATTTAAAAACAATATATGTGGTGTGTTAAAAACAACCCCCCACAAAAACTTCGTACATAAAAGTCAACACATTACATAAACCGTCATGCCAAGACTTGGGGAATTATTGCTATGCCTCGCCACCGAAACTCAAGTCAAAACGACACGTAGAGTCAATTAGTAAAATGTAAAAGGATCAAATGAATGACTAAAGTTGTTGTGCCGAAGTACTGCATGAATGGTCGAAGTAGTATGCTGAAGCTCCTGTAGTGTCAAGGCTCTTCGCGTCAAAGACCACCAACACAAAGCCCTATTAAGCCGAAGCCCTTAGTTCATCTGAGGTCCTTGAAACTGAAGATGTCTCTTACAAGATTTGCATACAATCTTTAGGAATGATTGATATGACATAAGTAATGAAGAATGTCGGTGTGTCAGCCTATTGTATAGGGCGGCTGACCCGTTGTCAATGTATTTAATGAATGATAGACTTTAAGATGTGAGGCTCCGATCAAAAGGATGAGGCTAAGTGGTTCCAATCCAACAGTTACCACTTCAGTTAGAAATATATAAATAGGCAGTCTTTGTACATGAAAATGGATTGCTCTTTATACATAGAAAGAAATAATATACAAAAGTATTCTCAATATATATTCTTGCTAGATCTTCTATTGTGAGTTGGATATTAGGTTATTTATATATTGGTTGATGATTGTTTGTTAGCGTAGTCACTTTAGTCATTACCACCGGTGCTCGAACATTTTTGTCTTGCACTATGAAGCATCTCCCCCGTTCACATGCTACCCTTGTCCCATCGGTTCACCGGTCGAAACGCGCTAAAATTTGCTTAGGTTGGTGTGAGTTAGCCCGACATCTATTTTCCAGATTGCTATTACATTTTTCGGGGTCAACAAATTGACGTAGTCTGTGGAAAACCACACATTTCAACCACGAGAATCCTATGAAAAAAGGCTTGTCAGAAACAAATTCTTATGAATGATCGATTTTCAGACGCTTGAAAAAGGAAAGGTTCTTGAAGAAAGAACTATTGGAATATCCAAGGTAAAACCGTTCTACTGAGAGTTAATCTAGAAATATCATATGCCCAGAAAAGTTTGTTGCCATGAGTTCAAACAATGAAGGGTATGCGCCTCAAAGAGCTAAGGAACACCTTGAAGAAGGGAAACCCTCACATGCTATTCTAGCTACTCGCCATAGAACTCATCAGCATCATAGATGAGGTGGGTCAAAGATAGCTGTCAGGCTCACTCGTGAAGTGGCTACAATGGCTGCAAAAATGAGAGACATAACTCAGTAAAACATAACCGTGCATGAACTACTAAGGAGCATGCAAGGTCAAGAAGGATACCCAGCCCCTCCATACGCAAACCCTGGAAATACATTCCAAGATCGCAAGGAAACTACTATCTTGGCGAAGAGGTCCAAAGCAAAATGGCTAATTATCCATACTATGCCAGGGAAAAAGCTTCTCAAGAAAGGGAAGTTGAGGTAGATACGTCCATCAATTATGCCACTAACCGACCCGCTGAAGTTCCTACGATTTTCCTCCAAACGTCAACCCGGAGGACATGCCTTAGAGGTCTGTAAGTGTGTTTGATAGATTAAGCCCAAAGCTACCTAGAAATAGGTAGGATCAACTTCCCCCTATACCTAGAAATACACCGGCTTAATCTCCTCCTTTTGCACCTTGAAATAGGCAACATAGACTTTCCCAATTTGGAAGGCGTGAGCAGGGTTATGATGAAGTATCTCAGAATCCTCCCCCTAAAAATAAGCATGAGAGGAGGGTGTAGTAGGCCAGGAACTAAGCAGGATCTTTCCAACCACATCCAGAGGGGAGAATGAGGACTCGGATGGACCACAAGGTCTTGCGACCTTGATGACGACGATGAGAATTTTTCGTTTTCACAAGGGATTAGAAACACCCCTATATTGAACCACTTCACGATTCCTATGATTCCCAAGTATGATGGGAGAGATGACCCTGAGAAGCATCTGAATAGATTTAAAACTCACACAAGTTTAAGAGGAGCCACCCCAACAATTAAGTGTATGGCTTTCCACTTAACTCTAAATAGAGCGTCTGAAAAATGGTACACCAGACTGCCGAAGAGAGCATTTGAAGCTGGCTAGATTTCAAATAGATGTTCCTTGAACACTTTGCAACCAGCAAAAATGGTGAATGGCCGATACATTGTTTACATGACATAAGACAACAACATGGCGAATTATTGAATAAGTTTCTATCCCACTTCACCGAAGAAATGACATAATGTGTATAAGTAATAGATAGGGAAGACAGTCGAACTCTCTCAACCCAGGACAAGCATTGGCCACAGAAACATTAAGTGCATTGCCCACTATAGCTTATCAGGAACTTAATCCTAGTACTAAAATGTACCAGGAAGACTTTCCAATTATTTTCCCAAACAAGGAGGGGTAGGGACGAAGCGCTGAACTTAGAAATAAGGATGAAGTACCCTTCTATTGCACATACCACCACTCTTATACCCACAACAATGCAGGGTGTAGGGATATTGTAATGCACCCTAAAACAACAATCAATGGAAAAATAGGCACCTCTGAAGAGACGCTCCTCCTAGGCAAAACCAAACACCAAGGAGTAGTGAGTCGAGGTACCCCAATAGATATATCACCATTGGAATGAGAGAAAACGATAGGAAGATACCCAGGGATGGACAAAGGCAAAGAATAAGCCCTCCAACTGATGCTGGCCATAAACCTATCAAAAGATTGATATAATTTTTGGAGGCCCATACGTTGAGAGAGAATCTGGAAACTCCTAAAAAAATTATACAAGGGAAGCAATGGATTTTCCCATGGCAAGCTTCGTTGTAAACAACCAACCCTACACCGAGAGAATGGCTCAACCCATCACCTTCTTCCCAGATAATTCTGTTAGTGTGCACTATCCACATTGCAATGAATTAGTAGAGAGGGTCATTGTAGCTCGCAATAGTCTAAAAAGACTGCTAGCATATAATGGAAGCTCCGTCAACATTATATTTGGAGCCACATTTTATAAAATGAAATTTGATCATGAGCTGACCCCTATGACCTCCTCCTTATATGGTTTCACTAGCGACAACATCATCCCAATGGGGAAAATCACTCTTGCAACAGAGATGGGAACATCACCCTTAACTGTTCATCATTTAATGGAATTTCTGGTGGTGGACAACCACTCCGCCTACTAAAGAGTGCTTGGGAGACTGATGTTGAAAGACTTAATCGTCGTTATATCCATTCACTGTTTGTGCATGAAATGCCCAACGAAAAACGGTATCACCACAGTCAGAGGCTATCTAAGGAGTGCAAGTGAATGTTATTCAAATTTCTTCAGAAAAACAGAGCCTCGAAATGTCAACGTAATCCTGATAGACGTTGACATGCACGACGTCCCTGAACATGGGTAAACCCCTGAAAAAGGGATAGCCGTGGAAATGACGGACGCCTTTGAAAAAGAAGCGATCCTCAGAGTCATAAACATCTTTGAAGAAGAGACTGTCATAGAAACTAAAACATCCCCTAAAGAAGGAATAGCTGCTGGAGAAGGCTAATTTGGAGGAACTAGATCCTCGCTTAATCGATTGTAATCTCAACAGCCATGATAGAGGAGTTAGAGAGTTTCCAAATGGATATCCAGGATTCCTCTAAATGCCTGCATGTTGGAAAAGATCTGTCACCAGGGGCCAAAGAAAAGCTGAAAAGATTCTTGTGTCAAAATTTGAATATCTTTACTTGGAAACAAGAAGACATGATCGACATTGATCCAAAATTAAGTTACCACCAATTGAAGATTGACCCTAAGGACACAACTCACAGGTAAAAAAGAAGATTCCTCAATTCAAAGAGATATAAAGCCTTAAGGGACGAAGTAAAGAAGTTAATTGACAATCGATTTATCTAGGAATCAATGTATCCAAAGTGGATTTCTAACCCCATCCTGGTCAAAAAGCATAATAACAAGTGGAGAGTGTGTGTGAATTTCTCAAACCTAAATCTAGCTTGCCCCAAGGGCAGTTTTTCGCTTCCTCGGATAGATCAATTGGTGGACTCAACTGTAGGACATGAACTTCTTAACTTCATGGATACATATTCTAGATACAATCAGATCTCAATGTTCCCAGCAGATGAAGAGCATACATTATTCATAACAGACAAGGGTCTTTATTACTACAAGGTCAGACCATTTGGGTTAAAAACACAGGGGCCACGTATCAAAGACTTGTCAACAAAATGTTTACTGACCTTATTGTAAATACAATGGAGGTTATGTGAATGACATGCTGGTGAAAATCATGAAGACGGAGGACCACGTCAAGCACCTCAGCAAAACTTTTCAAGTATTGAGGAGATACAGGATAAGGCTCAACCCTCTAAAATGTGCCTTCGGAGTTGCCTCCGAAACATTTGTAGGCTATGTGGTCAACTAAAGAGGCATCGAAGCTAACCTGGAAAAGATTAAAGTCTTAATTGAAATGAGGTCTCTTTAAAAACCTAAAGAGGTATAGAGCCTCACTGGGCATGTAGGCACATTAAACTGCTTCGTCTCAAAGGCGACGGATAGATGCTTACCCTTCTTCAAAGTCTTGAAGGGAGGGAATAAGTTTCAGTGGACCAATGAATACGAGGTAGCCTGACAAGAGATGAAGAAGCACTTGTGGCAATCATCCTTACTCTCCAAACCTAAGGCTGGTAAATCGCTGTAGCTATATCTAGCAGTAAACCTCGATGCAATCAGTTCAATCCTCGTAAGGGAGGAAGGTGGACACCACTACTTGTCTATTACATAAAAAGGAATTTTTGGCAATAGAGACTCATTATCTAGACATGGAGAATCTTGCATTCTCTTTGGTAACCATTCCTCAGAAATTGAGGTCGTATTTCCAGGCTCACACCATACAACTATTGACAAACTCTCAAGCAAGTACTGTAGAAGCCTGATGCCTCGTAAAGGTTGTTGAAATGGGTTGTAGAGCTTAGTGAGTTTGACATTATGTTCAAACCAAAGACTGCGATTAAAGGACAAGCCTTAGTAGATTTTGTGGCAGAGTTCACCCTTGTTCCAAAAAAAGAAAGATGAGATGGAACCTGCTAAACCCTCAACGTGGAACCTTTTTATTTATGGCTCATTGGGAGACACTGGAGTTTGGATTTGGAGTTGGAGTGATCCATGTTAGCCTGAAAGGACATAAGCTTAATTGTACCATGAGGTTTGGCTTTAAGGCCACAAATAATGCAGCAGAGTATGATGCCATTCTAGTTGGCCTCAAGTTAGCAAAAAATGCAAGCAAAGAGATTGTTGATCAGTAGCGACTCACAGCTAGTAGTTAGCCCGGTTCATGGTAACTTATCAGCCAAGGATAAGTCCATGGCTGCTTATATAAAATTGTTCATGAAGTTTATTCCAAATTTTGAAAAATTAAAGTTGGTACAAATCCCACACTAAGATAATGCTCATGCCGATGCACTTTCAAAATTGGCTAGCAGTAAAAATTTCAAATTGCTCGCTGTGGTGCCCTTAGAACACCTCCCTAGACCCTCTATCGCTACAGGTGAATGGGTAATGTGGGTCGAGGACACCCTACTATGAATGAAACCAATAATAGCATTCCTCAAAGACCATGTATTATCCTCTGAAAAAGAGGAGGCATGGAAGCTCAAAAAACGATGTGCTCATTTTGTTTTTCAGGATGATGTGTTAGACGACGCTTCTCCTTGCTTTTACTCTGGTGCATAGGGAGAGAACAAGCAACATATGTGCTCTAAGAAATCCATGAGGGGATATGCGGCAACCACTCTGAAGAATGGTCCTTGGCACAAAAGGTGTTAAGACAAGGATACTACTGTCCTACCTTGGAAAAAGACACACAATAGTTTGTAAAGTGGTGCGAAAAATGTTAACGGTTCGCAACCATTCAGAAGCAACCTTCTCAGGAACTAAGCATTATTTTGAGATCATGACCGTTTGCCAAATGAGGGATTAATTTTATAGGCCCCCAAACCAAAGCGAAGCGCAATTTAAATTTTGCGATGTCGCCATTGATTTCTTCACCAAACGGGTGGAAGTCGAACCACTTTCCAAGATCACCGAGGCAAATACTTCCAAATTCCTATGAAAAAATATCATCTACAGGTTTGGAATCCCCCATTCTATTATCTCAGATAATGGCAGCAATTTGACAACAAAAATGTTAGAAACTTATGTGAGGAATTGGGTATCAAGAAACATTTCTCCTTCCCACATCATCCTCAGGCTAATGGACATGTGGAAGGTGCTAATAAGACCATCTAATACACGCTGAAAAGAAAGTTAGATGCTTCTAAAGGGGCTAAGGTCGATGAATTTTCTTAGGTCCTATGGGAAATTCGAACTACGAGCCGAACGGTTACAAGAGAAACTCCTTTCTCTATGGCTTATGAAGCCGAGGCTATGACTCTAGTTAAAGTGGGTCTCCTATCTTCTTGTCATATTCATTTTAATGAAATATCTAATGACGAGTTGAGAAGATGTGAACTAGACGTCCTTGAAGAAATGAGGGATGACTTACACGCAAAGTTGATTGTTTACCAATGAAAAATGACTAAGTAATACAATTCTAAAGTTAAGAAAAATTCATTTCGCTTGAATGAATTGGTTCTTCTGAGAGTATTCTTGTCTTATAAAGGACACGGTGCTGGTCCCAATTGAGAAGGCCCCCACTGCATCAAAGATGAGGTTCGGCCTGGGACCAACAGAATTGAAAATATAGATGGAAAGTCACAACCTCATCCTTGGAATGTGAAGCATTTGAAGAATATTATCACTAAAAATGTAAATATGCAATTTGTGTTGTTTTAGATTCAATGAAGTCGATTCTTATTAAAGTGATTGCAATACTAAAAAAAATCCTCCCAATGACAAAAGTCAAAGGAGAAGTCTCTGCGTAGATGAATAGTTCATATGCAAAGATGCGTTAGTACTTCTGATGAGCTAGATCCCATAAGGGACCACCTCCTTACTCGCGAAGTGGATATCACATGCCCTTAATAACAAAAGTTTTCAAGGAAATCTCAACATGGGCGAGTTACTCAACCTCATGCTCAGGAAAATTGTTGATTTTAATCAGATAAAATTGTTCTTAATTTTGTTAAGACATGTTGGAGAAAAATATAATAAAAGATGCCTCCTATTGACCAAAGTAACCATTCATATGCAAAGACGCGGGGTACTTCAGGGAAGAGCGGGACCCCAAAAGGGACCACCTCCTCACTCACGAAGTGGATAGAACATGCTTTTAACTACAAAATTTGTTAATGAAACCTTAGCATGGGCAAACTGCTCAACCTCATGCTCAGAAACGTTATACGTCATGTTAAATTAAATATCTTCCTAATTTCCATTAAGTTAAGTTTTTGAAAAATGAAATGTGCCTCTACATAGATAAATCGTCCCTATTCAGAGAAGCATGGACACTTCAACAAAGAGTTGGATCCTAAGACGGGCCACATCCGTACTCGCGAAGTGTGGCACATGCCTTTTACAATAAAAGTTTTTAAGGAAGCTTCAGCATGGGCGAATCACTCGACACCATGCTTCAGAAAACAATGAAAGAGAAGACGAACTGCCTACACTAGTGCAAAATTGCAAACAAGTGTCTTAAATAAAAAAGTTTGAAGTACTATAGAGTGTTAGTTCATTAAGGTTACACAAAAGTTTATATATTTTAAAAAGGTAAACAACATTCTAACACTTGTGCAAAATTATTAGTTCAAAAGTACAATTGAAATAGAATTATTTTGAGCTACATTGAAGACATCGTAATGCACAAAGTACAAAAAGAAAATAACACAAGCATATGAGCAAAAATAATCTTTTATTAATTCAAGAATATTTAGAATTATGGATTGAGACTGGTTACATGATGAAAAAAGAAAAAGCCTATCAACTATACAGGTGGGGGAGGAGAGCTAAAAAAGGTAGAATTGCATTAGGAGCCATGGCCTTGGAAGTTTCCTCAGCAGCACCATCTTCAATCTCGATCACGTGGCTACCTTCTGCCAGAGTTTGAGGCTCTGCTCTCCATCTTTCAGACACTCAAATTTCAACTCTGAAGTGTTGAAGGTTTGGGAGTTGACTTCAATCCTCTCCACCATCCTGGTATAAACGTACCTCCGCCAGTACTTTGTGAAACTTTGGTACGCTTTCGTTAAGTGAAAGTTGGTGATGTAGTGCTTCACAGCGTTATCACCGATCGATTGAGCCTCTTGCCTGCCGTCTCAACTTCCTATGTCAAGTCGGAGATATACTCATTCAGCTCTCCCACTTACTGCTTCAGAGCAACATTCTCTTTATTGGCCTTCTCCAAGGCCACAACCATCAGCTTCTGATAAGTGCCAGAAGTCTCCACTCACTTTGTCTTAAGATGTCACCTCACTTTAAGACAAGTGAACCTCCTTTTTTTAAGTTCTCAATTTCTGCTAAGGCAAAAGCGAGCTTCACATACTGTTCAGCTTGTTGCTTTTTCAGACCCTCAACTTCGGCCTTCGCTTTGCTGGCAGCTTCCTTGGCTTGTGAGGTTACAAAATTTTGTCATCTTTCAATCCAATACTTGTGAAAATTAGTCGTAGTAGTCTGAACTTCTGGAGAAAGCATGGTCAAAACCTCCAGAGCCACTTCATCGCTCATGTGAGCAACTACATGATAGGCGCGGGTCGCATCTGAAGCCGACGACCCGCTTGATGTCCTGGTCTTCTTCAATGACCCTTGCCCCGATGGCTCCACAACAGTTGGCCTCTTCTGGCCCACTCTGGCCGCAGCTATTGAAGTTGCCATCAATTTCTACCTAGCAGAGACTTCGAAGCATGGAGGTAGGATGGCCATCGACCACCCTCTCCAGTGGCGGAGAAGCGTTATTTCTTCTTGGGGACCTCTTCGACTACCTTTTTCCTCTTATCCGTCATAGGAGGTTGCACTTTTCCCTCTTGACTGCTAGCCTCCCGACTAACTATTTTTACTTGGCCCCTCACCTATTTACAGTGACAAATGAGGGCTTTAACCATTTTTTGCCAAGGTGGATGTGGCAGCTAGTATTGCAGCCATGTCGGGGGTGGGGTGCCTCCTCTTCTCAAAATTTTCTACAAAGGCAAATGGAAAAGGTTAGGAAAACTACTAAGAAACTTGATGAAAATTGACATTACTTCTTCAGGCCATGAAACCGAATTCTTAAAAAAATCATCTGGAGGAGATTAGACGGTTAAATTCGCACGACGAGAGGTGCATCGGTATATGTTTGTCACGACCTCCCACTCACCTTCACTGAGTTCGAAACATTTGACCAACCCTGTAAAGTAGTAGAAAATGGAAGGTTAGACATCAGAATAACGATTAAGAAATATTAAACGCAAGTATGACACTTACCAGTTTCTGAATAGGAGGTCAGAATTTTCACGTGGGAGACTGTGTCACCCTCATACTCTTGCCATCTCTCCCTCATCCAGAACTACATCTCCTTCTATCCTTTGATGAAGGAGGGAAGGCCCAAGTTGAAGGGGAAATATGATCCCCACTGACATAATGAGTATTACCCCTTGGAGTTTCTTTTCCCAAAGACCCTGGGTTGAAAAATGGTCTGGAAGATGTTGAAGGGTATATCTTCTCCAAGGAAGGTCTCCTTCCACAGAAAATATGTTTCCACTGACTGAGTCCAAGCATTGAGGATGAGCTGGGTGGGAGCCAGCCGTACAACCTCAGAATGTCTCTAAAGAAGGGATGAAGTGGCAGCTTAAGCCCCACCTTCAAAAGAAACTCACCGACGACGACGCACCCCTGCCTCAAAAAGCAAGAACGCTTGTTAGGAGATGGGGACAGAAGCTCTATCCCCTAAGGTTTGCTAAATGGTTTGCATTTACAATCGAAGAAATTTTAGCTACCCCCTACGTTGACCTATTATTTTCCCTATTTCTCCTAGAAGGTAAAACATTTTGGTTGGCCCTAATAGCTTGAGCTAGGTCGGCCATGTTAGTTACTGTTACCCCCATCTCAAAATCCAAACGGTTAAAATCTATCATTCTCTAGAAGATTGTGATGATGCCATTTGGTTGAGTTTAAAAGAGAAGGGGAAAATGTAAAAAGTACTTACTGATTACTCAAAGGACGATGAAGAAAAGTCACCGGAGATGAAGAAAAGTCACTAGAATTGGAGAATGCAAGGAAAGAAATAGAAAAGTGAGAGAGTTTGGAGAGTACAAATGCTGATTGCATAAAAGGTAAAGTGATTTTTTTGCCACCAGCTACTGCCTTTTATAGGCGGAGGCTTTGAACCCCAGCGGTTAGATTTCGATCAAGATCGTCTGACCTTCCATTTGAGATTTAAATATGAGCCACTCATTCAATCTGTTACTTTGTTTTCTACGCCCAATTTAGAGTGTCCTCGCCACACGTTATTATGCGTCCAAAACTTCATAGGACGTGTGTACGACATCCATCATTGTGCATTAAATACAGTGACGTTGTGTGTATGTGAAGATGAACCGCTTCAGCTTTTTTTCTTGAAAGCGTACAAAGATAGCAAATCATTTGAAATAATATCAGCACCTCGTGTTTCCAAAACTTTTTAAAAACATGTCTCCTCGTAATTGGTAAATTGAGCCTCAGGAAATGACGGAGCCCCTTCACCTCAACCAGTTCAGGCAAGGCTTTAGGTGTATAAAGCCACTTCGGATTAAATAGCTTTAGACAACACCGATAGGTAATTCGTGCAAGTCAGGGATATTTAAATTCTCACTATGATATATATATTTGTACTTAGACTTGAGGGACTATTATGTTGTGATAAAAACCACCCCCTAACAACAATTTTGTACATAAAAGTCCACACATTACATAAATAGTCATGCCTAAACTTGGGGGACTATAGTTATGCCTCGCCACCGAAACTCAAGTCAAAACGCCATGTAGAGTTTATTAGTCAAATGTAAAAGGATCAAATGAATGGCTAAAGCTGTTGTGTCGAAGCACTGCATGAATGGTCGAAACAGTATGTTGAAGCTCCTGTAGTGTCAAGGCTCTCCCCGTCAAAGACCACCAACACAAAGCCCTCTCAAGCCAAAGCCCTTAGGTTATCCGAGGTCCCTGAAACTAAAGTTGTCTCTTACAAGATTTGCATACAATCTTTAAGAATGATTGATATGACAAAAGTAATAAAGAATGTCAGGTGTGTCGCCTATTGTATATGGCGGCTGACCCGTTGTTAATGCATATAATGAATGATAGATTTAATGACGTGAGGTTTCGATCAAGAGGATGAGGCCACGTGATTTTGATCCAATGGTCACCATGTCGGCCAAAAATATAAAAATATAAGGTCTTTGTACATGGAAAGGGATGATTCTTTGAACATAGAAAGAAATAATATACAAAACCATTCTCAATATACATTCTTGCTTGATCTTCTATTGTGAGTTTGGATATTAGGTTATTTGTATCTTGATTGGTGATTGTTTGTTAGTGCAGTCACTTTAATTATTACCATCGGTGCTCAAATATTTTTGTCTCGCGCCGTGAAGCATCTCTCGCGTTCACATGATACCCTTCTTCCACTGGTTCACTGGTCGAAATGTGCTTAGGTTGCAGGAGTGGGCCCGACATCTATTGTCCACATTGACGTTACGTTTTTCAGGGTCAACAATATATAAATACATAAAGAGCTTAATTACTTCTCTTAACAATATTGATATTTTAATATGAAACTTTAAAAACTAATATGATATTATAGCATATGAGTAATGCTCAAACAAGCCATTCGATCTATCTAAAAGCTCAAACGAGCTATCGAATTTTAAGATTGATATCCTCAAACCAACAACTATCTTATAGAAGCATGTTAAACAATAAATTTCATGTGAATCAAATATCAAAATTATATACAACGTATATAACCCATCAAGTTTTGAATCAAGAAATTTTTGTTGTGAGCTCACCCCTCTTAGGTAGGGACGGTAAAAAATCCCGTCAAATTCGAACTCGTCGGGCCCTGCCTCGAAACGGGCATGGGGATTACTCACTTTATCAAGTATTCAGGTCAGGGATGTGGCAGATACGGGTAACAAGGGCCCCATCCCGTTTAATTTTTATTTTTTAAAAAATAATCAATTCTTTGAATGGAAAATTTTGAAAATTTCATTAATTCTAATAGAAGATGGCGCGCGCGCGCATACATATAATTAAATAGGTAGTAAATGGGGTAAGGGCAATTCCCTACTTTAAACGGGACGGGAATTACCCGAGGGGCATAAAAGGTTGTTCCGATCATGACCCGTTCCATTACCATCCCTACTCTTAGGTGAAGTTTGAGAGACACGCGAAGGTAATTAGAAGGCACACAGAAGGAAGGGACGAACCGTCCTCCCAGTGACGATAAAAATCGATATCAAAATGCATGTATGCAAATCTGAAAATCATGACTTCTAAACAAATGAGTAATATAGGAATACATAATAGAAACATTTACAACTCCCTACCAAATAACCACCACCTATAACCTTCCAGAACGACTTAATAGCCCCCAAAAGCTTGAAAAAATATCTATAAATCATGCAAATTCAAATATCTTTATCTTAGATAGTCATTTTCTCTCTTAATCCAATTTGTGCATCAAAACTAATAAGTTCAGGAGAATAAAATTTTGATTAGGTGAGAGAAATTTGTTAATCAAAATTTTACCGTTTACAGCAAGGTTGAATCGAATGCCTAATACATATATTGTACCACATTTGATAATTCACTCATAGTTCAAGTTGTTGGTCGTATATTGTACAACAATTAACAATTCATTAATAGTTAATGACTGAAAAGTCACATAAAAATAATTCATTCATAGTTAACGATGCCACCATCTTCCCAGTACGCAATAAATACAAGCCACATCAAGGATGCGTTCAATTCATAAATAAAGACTGTTGGCAGATTCATTAATTTCTTTCAATTCTAACAATCCCCACTCTACCCCCACCCTCCACAATTTAATTAACAAATGAAGTGTTCTAAGAAGTTCGATAATTTTTCAAATATTTAGAAAATTTCTCTATTGTTTCACCAATGGAATATTTAGTATGATGAACTAGGCATGCTGAATATGATCAACGAAAAAACTATCACAAAATTTGTACTGTTGAGTTTGATTCTATCAAGTTGGCGTATTAAACGTGACAAAACTATTTTAATATATTTGAGAATCAATTTGCAGATTTTTTCATACTAATCCCCTGTCGGCGTGTATTAAAAATAAGATTTTTAGTAGATTTTTATAAGAGTTGATGAAATTTGTAGTTAAAAAGTTATGGATCCACAAAATATATTATTAAAATTAGTTGTTAATTTTAACTTAAATTAAAACTTGAATTTTAATTTCTCCCAAACATGAGCTAATAATTTACTAGAGTGCATATAAACAGAACTAGTGAAACTTTATTGGAATATTTTACATTAAATTTTAATAGAAGTGCTGAAATATAATCTACCAGACTACCAAATTTCCAAACACTTAGACCTTGAATACATGAGATCCTAACCTACGCCTCGGATGCACCACCAATGGTGCAGCCCGTTGTAAGGTCAGCCCATAAGCCTCTTCCATGTCGAGCTTTTGAGCCAATATCCCATTAGGTAACTCGAAATCAAATGCGTGGATCAAGGTTGCAGTCATAAGCTGCACCATGCGCAGGCCCAAGCTCAATCCAGCACAAATTCTACGGCCGGCTCCAAAAGGTATCACTTCAAAATCATTTCCTCGAACATCAACATTACGCTTTTCACCTCCGAGCAAAAATCGTTCCGGTCGAAACTCAAGTGGATCGGCCCATATGTTTGGATCACGAGCTATGGCCCAAATGTTAACGAGAAGCGTAGAGCCCTTTGGAATGAAGTAGCCATTGATCTCACAATTCTCACTAGCCATTCTTGGAAGAGATAGTGGTGTGGAAGGATGAAGTCGAAAGGTTTCCTTGATGACGGCTTGAAGGAATGTCAACTGGGCTAGGTCAGCTTCTGCCACAAGTCGATCCTTACCCACAACCAAATCAAGCTCTTCTTTGGCTCGAGCCAATATCTTTGGGTGTCGGAGGAGTTCCGCAATGGCCCATTCCACTGTACTAGAAGACGTATCGGTCCCAGCGGAAAACAAGTTCTGAAATTATGATCACACATTAGTTGGGTAGCAACCAAATTTGTCTCTTTGACCCAATGTTTTGTGACATAAATTAAAACTATTAATTCACTTCTATCTACCGTGAAATAATATTTGATTTATTTCTAGCCATTCATTTGTCATCAACTTGGAGTCATTTTTGTCTCCTTTTAGTATTTTTTTATAGAAAATATTTTTTCACACTTTTCATTTATTTATTTTATAAAAATTTGATAAAAATAAATTATCTTACACTATTTAATAGACTTTTAAACTTAAAATTATTATCAAATACAAAATGTGTTACCTAATGGAAAGTTTGAGGATAATAATGACATGAAAAATTGTTACGGACATAAGTGTTATGATGAGTAAAGATTAAAAACCTTAAGTACAATTATAATGTGTTGTATGAAACAAAAATTATGGTGTTAATATAATTACCCTAATCTTATATGTCAAGTTTGGTCAAAACGTTTGTTGAATGTGGTGCTTTAATGAATAATAGAAAAATTACTCAGCCTCCGTTTTGACAAATTTATAAATGATTTATAAAAATAAATTGTAAGAGTAATAATATTTAATCTCAGGAAATGTGAAAAAAATAATGAGTTGTATTTATAAATATGTAATTGAATTAATATTTAATTATGACAATGTATAAGCTTACTCAAATGGAGGCTCAACTTTCCCTTTTTTTTTTTGCCCTACTTTGGCTTCAATTAAAATTTTAAATCTAAATTAACAGTTAATTTTAGCCACTTATTTCATGGAACCCTCAACTTTTCAATCACAAATTTGATCAACCTTTATTAACATATGTTAAAAATATGATTTTAATTTATATCAAACAGGCGCTAACAAAAACATGATTGTGGAATGTTCAATCCATTGAACTAAACTAGACATTATGTGATTGAAAAATTAATAAAAGTCGTGAGTTTCATAAAATACATGATTAAAATTAATTATTGATTTTTTATTTAATTTTTTATCAACTTTTTAAATTAAAGGGCTATAACATTTTTTTTTTTTTTTATCTCATGTTTCCTCCTTTAATCTTGACCATTGACGTTTAATTTAACCTACGAGTCAAAAAAAAAAAAAGAAAAAAGTAAAAGTTTAGTAAAGAGCAATACCAAAAGCAAAGCCTNGCCGTTGATCTTGTGCTCCTCAAGAATTTTGTCCAAGAAAGTATCAAAACGTTTGTGAAGTTTCTTCATTTTCTTGACCACCCCTTGAATGTCTAAACCTTCAAGGGCTGGGATAAAATCACCTATGTTGAACACACCTGCAAGAGCCATCAACTCCACCACCATTGATTTGAATTCATCCGCCTTGGCGTCTCCACCGCCACTCCCGTCCCCCACCACGCGCCGCCCCAGCATCACCCGGGCTATGGCATTGGTGGTGCACACGTTGAGTAATTGGGCTAAATTCACTGGGGTCTTCTGCCCTGCAATAGCTAGGGCGTGTGCAAGAATAGCTAATTCATCCTGCAAAGTTAACTATATAAGCCCAAACTTGACCAAAAGAAGTAGAAACTTATTTATATCTAGGGTTGTCTAATTCATCTTTTTTTTTTAATTAGTATCTAATATTGTTTAATTCTAACCTTTTTGTTATTAATATTTAGTATTGTCTAATCTAACTTAAGAAGTGGCGAGATTACCTGCCGAACATGGCGGAAGTCATCTAAAGCCTTGGCGGAGAAAAGATGAACTGCGCAAATTTTACGGAGCATGCGCCACCGTGGACCATAGGGTGCAAAGACCAGGTCTTGATAGTTATAAGCAAGGTATTTGGCGCCGGAGTTAGGTGGCCGGTTGGAAAAATTGGCGTCGTGGACCTTAAGAAACTGCTCCGCCACCTCCGCCGAGGCGGCGACAACCACATGGACGAACCCCATTTTAAGATGCATGAGGGGGCCGTAAACGCGGGCCATGGCGGCGATGGATTGGTGAGGTTTCTGCCCGATGTTGGGGAGGTTTCCGATTATCGGCCATGGTTTTGGGCCCGGCGGCAGCGGTTTTGGATAACGGCGGTGGAGAAGGTGGTTAAGTAAAGAGTATAGGAGGAACCCTAAGATTGAAGTGTATAGAATTACGGTTAAGGTCATCATGAGAGGTGGGGGTTGGTTAGAAGATTTGCCTGAAGAAAGTGGAAGTTGGAAGTTTGTATATATAGATACAAGAGTCTGTGTGTATAAATAGAACTGTATCAGAATTGAATGGGAATGGGGAGTAGATGGTACCTACTTGGTTGGTGCATACGTTTGCCTGGAGGTCTATAATTACGTAACACGTCTTTATTTTTATTTTTTTACTTTTAAAATTTTATAAATGAAATAATATAGATCAAGACAATCCAAGGGTCATAAGTAGTTAAATTGTGTGTCCCATGGTAACACACGTGCCCTTCTGATGGGACTTACCAATGTGAATAGACCTAAATAAATGGCAGCATTTGATAGTAGATATTGTTAGTACTAGGTCAAGATAACACTACCTTTTCTTTAGACTCGTAATACCATTTCGAAAAGAAAATAACGAGGCAAGTAGAACTCATCGTTATGCTGTGATATACGAAGGATTTTGGCCATTCGAGTTCATTTAGGACTCAAAAATTGCTTTTTAAGTTTTAGTGTTATTTGTCATTTAGCTTATTTCAAATTCTTTGTAATTTGAGCTTGTTTTAACTAAATTTTCATGTAAAACTTTATAAATAAAGAGTTAATTTATCATTTTTTTATCATCTTTCAATTAATACATTCATGAGTTTATTTTTTTCATAATTTGATGGATTCCAATTTTTAGGTTTTCCTTTGAATTCCTTTTTCGCGCAGCATCATGTGGTATCATAGCCGGCTTTCTCGTCTCTATATCTTTTATTCATAAGAATGGGTGACGTACTAGTTACTAGGGTAGATTTGGACGCAACAAATCGACGGCTTGACAATCTTACTACGTAGATTTAAGAGATTTGTTAACTGTTTTTGTGTGGATGTTGGAAACGATGGGCAGTGTTACATGCCCTCATGATCCCTCCACCCCATCCCCTCAATCTGTCTGCCACGTGGAAGCATGATCTGATTTTCGATCGGCCACGCCTTGGACAAACTGAATTAAGGTGGCCTCCACCTTGTTCACTCAGTTTGACAGCTACGAGTGCACGAAAAAGATTCCGTGCTACCACGTGGTGGACGAATGGAACTCGTATGAACGGACCAAATCCAATAGCTCGTGATTCGCTGTCGAACTTATTCCAATTCCAAGAATTCGGATTGAATCAGTATCGAACTAAAACGATACTGCTCACTTGTAGAAGATCCGAACTCATCCGCTGCACACAACGGATGCAAAGGCCAGCACTCCGCATTCACCACACCTCATATTCACTTCCTCAAGTTTGCCAAAATCTTTTATGAGAAGGTCTCCTAAGAATCAAGCCCTTAGCATGATTTGATGGGACGTGTGGTAGACTCCAAACGGTTAACTCACACTGCTATGTCTGTAACGACCCAAATTTTAAATCACTACAAAATACCATAAATAAG
>CAIGRP010013638.1:0-22387 GCA_903798385.1 Fraxinus cuspidata
AACTTGTATATTACACTAACTTGTCTAACTTTACATCATTTCATAGTTAGATATTAAACTAAAAATATGTACCAAATGTTTAACCAAAAAACAATAGTTATGTGACAACAAAAATGTCACAACTCCAACACTCCTCCTTGACATTTTGTTGGAACCATTACAAAATTCTTTTTCAGATTTCAACCTGTCTTTTTTGTGCTTTTGTGACTACAAGCTTAAGATCCTTTGTTTTTGATTTGATCCGACTCTCTTGGTTGTAACTCTCTATTGTAGTTGTCAACTCTTTTAGCCTAAGATCAACCACATACAAATAAGCTTTCTATTTGCATCATTTCTTTTGATTTTTTGTTGATTTAATGAAGTTGCTGTTGAGATTTTGAACTTATCGGATTTACACTGAACTTACCGGTATTCCACACAACTTACCATATTTAATACAGGCTTACCGATTTTGACTGTTTTTCAATACTTACCGGTATTGCAGTGAGCTTATCAGATTGACAAGAAGCTTACCGATTTTGAAATAGAACACTGATCTTCCCGGATTCACACAAGGCTTACCGATTTTGTAAGAGCTTACCGGATTAACAAGGAGCTTTCCGGTTTTGAAATAGAACACTTACCGAATTCACACTGAGCTTACCGTATTTGCAATATACTTACCGGTTTTGATTGTTTTTCAATGCATACTGGATTCACTACTATTTCTCTTCTTCTTCCTTTTTCAGCTCATTCATCAGCTGTTTTCTTCCATTTTTTGATGTCTAAGGATCAGTTTTTCAGCTCTGATCTTCAAAGATTTGTTATTTAGCTCTGAAACCTAGTAAGCATACCAGATTTTTCACCATTCACAGCATCATTTTGCATTAGATTTTCTCTGTTTTTAATCAATTTTTTCACAGCTTATATTCTTCTTTATTTTACAGCTTCTGATCCATTTTCAAAGATTATTAGAGTTCTGATACCATGTTGGAATTTTATGATTCAAAAGCTCTTTGAGAGCTCAGATATTTTATGGATTTAGAGGAAGTGAAGGAGTAACAAAAACATTGTTCAATATACCGGTTATTGAAGTAACCGGATATTGCAACAAGCATTAAACAAATACTCTGCTGGTTTTGAAACAAGACACAAGAGAATGAATGAAGTTCATATTATCATTCATCAATTCATACAACATTTCCTTCTAAGTTTATCATACATCTTGGCTCTATATATTGCCAAACATTGATACAAAAGTCAAAGATATTTTCTACCAAATATTGTATCAACTACCATACTACTCTTACACATACCTCACTAACTTGTATAATACACTAACTAGCTAACTTTCCATCATTTCATAGTTAGACATAAAACCACACATACCATACTAACTTGTATAATGCACTAATTTGTCTAACTTTGCATCATTTCATAATTAGACATTAAACTAAAAATATATAACTAATGTTTAACCAAAAAATAATATTTATGTGACAACAAAAATGTCACAACTTTAACAAAATAAAAGTAGAAGAAATGGAACAGACATACACAGGAAAAGATGGAAAATGATGAAAAAAACTCTACTAAAATTGCTTAACTATGAACACTGACGGAATCGAGCACATTGGGAAATATAGAACAAGAAAAATACTAAAAATTGTAAAATTCTCGCTTGAAATTGATTAACCTTAAAAACAGCGAATTCGTAAAATTTAATGTACCAAACTCACAAAGATCAACAAGAACCGACGAGAGACATAATAGGGAACGAGAAACACAAGTTGAAGAAAATGGGTTGCATGAACAACCAAAATGCTAAAAATAAAATGAAATAGAGAAATCAAATGGAATACATAGCCTTTTTTACATATATTGCCGCATTAATATGCAAATCTATAAGAAAAGCTAAGAAGCAAATAATTATAGAACTTTTGGAGAGAATTTTCTAATTGTATTGATTCCGATCCATCTATTTTCTATACAAAGAAAATGAACTTATATATAATCCAAAACTAGCAGCCTAACAAACTTCCTACAGCTAGCACCAAAGAATAAAAAAAAAATCTTCAATGCAATAACAAAATTCCCTTCTAGAATATCCACCTGCCCTTCTATTTATCTTCCAGCTGTGCTGATTCTTCCTCTAGCCAAGTTAGCAACCCTTCATTCTTCAATAGCCCCGCAAAATGGAGGGTAGATATCCGCTACTCCCATCTTGGACAAATGTTGATTAAAATGAGGTGAACATAGAGCTTTGGTCAAAACATCGGCAACTTGTAAACCACTTTTAACATGCTCAGTTGTGATGCTTCCTTCGAGAATCTTATCTCTAATCAAATGGCAATCAAATTCTATATGCTTCGTCCTTTTAATGAAAAACTGGATTCACGGCTATATAAATTGAAGATTTGCTATAAAAAAAAATAACACTGCTGCTTGAGGGTGTTGAACATCTAAATCCTTGAAGATATATCTCATCTATGTTAATTCACAACTAAGATTGGCCATTGCCCTATATTCAGATTCAGCCGAAGACCTTGATACCCCATTTTGTTTCTTTGATTTTCAAGATACCAAGGAAGAACCAATGAACACACAATACCCTCTCACTGTTCTCCTTGTGTCTAGACAATCCCCCAGTCTGAATCATAATAACCCTGAAGTTACAAATCAAATCTTGTAGAATAGAATAATCTTTGGCCTGGTGCCCTTTTAGTGTACCTTAACACTTTATGAGCAGCATGTAGATGAGGAATTCTAGGACTGTCCATAAATTGACTCAACAATTGGACAGAGTATGCAACGTCTTCCTAGTTATAGTCAAGTAGAGTAAACGACCAATTAACCTCTAAAGAGTTAGATCAGCAAGAAATTTCTCTTGGTCCTTGGATAATTTGAGATTTTGAGCCAAAGGAATTCTAGCAGGGGCTAAACCTATTGTGCCTGAGTCCTTCAGTATGTCAAGTGCATATTTTCTTTAGCATATGTGGATGCCTTCTTCAGACCTTGCTACCTCAAGATCGAGAAAATATTTCAATTTCCCAAGGTCTTTGATTTTAAATTTATTATTGAGAGAAGCTTTAATTGCATTGACCGTATCCATACAATTACTTGCAATTGTAATATCATCAACATATATGAGAATTGCTGTGTATGAGCTACCTTCTGACTTTGTAGATAGCCTGTAATCCTTCGATTGACTGTTTCCTCATTGTATGATGAAATTAGATAACTTGGAACATCATTGTCTCGATGCTTGCTTCAATCCATATAAGCTATTCTTAAGCCTGCATGCCTTTCTCCCATTTCCATCACCATATCCAGGCGGTAATTTCATGTAACCCCATGCAGAAAAGTGTTAGCCTTGCCTTATGTTGACATCGAAAATTGTATGAACAAGATTCAAGCCAACTTAAAATGTAAACAAAAGCTTCGTTGATTGTAAGTCATGGGTTACAAGAATCATGTACCAATAATCCATTCTCTTTTTGAAGGAGATATTTGAAATATGAAATGTGTGGGTGATTTTTTAATGGAAGTCCCCTTTCCTTTTCTTCATCTCTTTCTTTTTATAGGGAGAAATCTATGTGTATCCTTCGTTTTCCCATCTTATCAGCTACAATACCGAACTGAGAAGGTACACTACTGGCATGTTTGGATTGGCCAACAAGCTCGGCTTGTCAGGCCATCATGAGTTTAACCTTATAGGTGGTCCTCCAGTAATTAATGAATTACTTAGGGAAGGAAGCTAAAGCATATAATTGGTAGACTTGGTGAGCACTGATGTAAGAACGTCCATATGCCACTTGCTGATTGACTGTTTGTATAATGTGTCAGAAACCAATAATCATTATGTCTCTTCTAGTCTCAGTAAATATCTCAATCTGAATTGACTTCAAATATCCAAACTCATATTAGCTTAAGTTTATCAAATATAACAAATTGTACTTATTAACCTCGGAGGTCGGATGACAACAGTTACCCCCCTAAGTCAGTGCTTTACCTAGGTGATGGGCTAACCTTGAAAGTGATCGGTACATTTTTTTTCAATTTCTGTAATCTTTTTAGAAATAAAGGATATGAATAGGTGTCACGCCATTTCTGGCCAATGAGCTATCATGCATTTTTTGTTTCTTCTTTTAGAAGTTTCGTCAAAACGACATTGCCCCGAGGCAATTAGGTCAAACCATTCATTTTCCCTCCATTTCTTCATCCTATGGTCCAGATCACGCCCGTTAATATTCCTTCTTTTTAAATGAATTTCACCCTCTTATTTTCTCACTTTTGCTTCCATCTCTTCTGACTTTTTGCTTTCTAAAGTATTTTCTTTGTATCATATATGTTTTCTTAGTGAGGTTACCCGTATTCAGGTACTTCTTTTAACAAAAATTCTTTTGTCTTTTCCTTCGAGTTTTACTTCAATTGATCACTCAGACTAATCGAGGGTACATTCCTGGGGTAACCAACAAAAAAAAAAGTACCTTCTTCGTCTTTTCCTTCTTTTAGCTCTTTTTCTGGTAGCTCAAATTGTCAGGAGGTGTTAACGCCAATTCCTATTACTTTAGTCTATCCAAAACAATTAAAAACTTTTAGGAACATGGACCAAACCCGTGAAAGGGAAGAAGTAGGATCTCAGGGGCATAACGAGGGAAACACTCAGGAATGTGGGGCTGATTCTTATAGATTGGTCGTTAGGAGGGATATGCTTGCCAATTTGAGGGCCAAATTTAGGATCCCGAGTTCGGTAGAATTAGTAATACCATCCTCATCCGACCGAGCTAATACTCCCAGCTAGATGTGTAGCATTATTCTTCATGCTGGTTTAAGACTTCCATTCCCTAAGATCATACGTAAATTTCTTTCTTCATGGGAATAACTCCTACCCAACTATGCCCTAACAGGTTGAGGACTTTAGTGGCGACCTTAGTTTTGTGGGATAAATTAGGTCACCTTGAACTAAGCGTATCTCAGTTCAATTCTCTTTTTACATTTAAAGAGGATGGGAAGAGTACGGGCTGGTGGTATGCCAATGTTAGGCCGAGGACAGGAGGTCCTTTAGTGTTAGATACTTCATTTTCAATAAAAAGGTGGAAAGATGAGTTCTTCTTTGTACTGGGAGAGTGGCAATTCCATCATGTCGAGGTGAATAGAGAGGATGTAGTTCTTACTCTCTATCACCCATTATGTAAGTGAAAACAACATTCGATTTCCTTTTCTGTCTTGGTATTAAGAACGTCATGTTTAAGTGACTTATTGTTCCATTGCAGATCACGAGAAATCTGACCTGAACTCGGCCACATAGAGATAAGCTGATGCCATTAGAGCTTTCCCTAAAAAGAAAAGATCCTGCAAATTTGTGATTTTGGACACAGGCTTATTTCTAGCAGGTTTATTTCAGTCTCTGCCACCGACCTCAGCCCCTACTTCGTCTCATAAGTATGCTCCATGTATAGTTATTAATCTTGGATACTAATTTATATCAAAATCTTAGTTCAGGCCAAAATCTAGATATGTTGGGGTACAAGGTGGCAAAAACAACAGTAGCTGCTGCCAAGGGAAAAAAATAAGGATACCCCAACAGAGGTCATGGTTCAACCTGAGGAAACTGAGGTCAAGCTTGAGCAACCTTTGAAAAGATGTCGCTCTGAGGAGCCATCTAAACATTATACTCTAGTGGCTCCTTCTTCCAAAAATCTACCTCTCAACTACCTCATCAAGGGTTGCCATCAATGCCCGTTGCCATTTCCCTTACCACTGCGGCTAGCTCCTGGATAAGTGTCCAGATCTGCAAAGACCCAGTGTTTATAACTTGGTGGGCCACCAACCTGAAATACTTATCAATTTTTTTTAGCTCCATCTCCTTCGAGGAAGTCTACAACAGTACTACCTTCTCCTCTAAGAAAGTCTGCAACTCTTCTCACTAGAAGTTGGAACGAAAAGGAGAACCAATACTTGGCCGAGATGCCCGTCGGTGAAGCTATCATCTCAGCTCAACTCCACAGCCACAGATCCATTTTGTACATGATGTATGTGGTAGAGAAGGTAGTCATTCGAGCTTATGTGTTTTGAAATCTAAATATTACGATCTATAACTTAAACCCCCTTTTTTTTAGGTAAAATCCAAGCTAGACAAAATGCTTGAAGTGAAAGATGGAGTCGTGGCCTTGATTGATAAGGAAGAGGTAGAGAAGGCAACCTTTGTTGAGAAAAAGAAGAACTATGAAAATCGCCTGAATAAGATTGGGGAGGAGCTGAATGCCCGGTTCACCACAGAGCTTAAACTTGTGGATGATAACGAAGCTTTGAAGGTCTGGGGGAGAAAGCCATGGCCTGACCTAAAAATGAGGGGAAGAGAGCTAAAGAAGAAAAAGCTCGGGCTGATGAGGTCGTAAAGAGAGCTGAGGAACTTGCCAAGAAAGTGGAAGAGACAGAGCTCAAAGTTTCGAAGGTGGTTGAGATTTGGAAGGCCTCTTCTGAGTTTGACGCACTAGCTCAGGATTCCTATGATGTAGCTTTGGGCGAGATCATAAAACATATCAACAAAGTTCGACACTTCCTTTTTAGTGGAGGCATATAAAGAACAACAGGAAGAACTGAAGGGGTTATCTAAGGTAGCAGGAGTTCGGATACCCCTTGTCGACGACGACGTTGCACATGAGTTCATGCCTCCAGGGGACCCACCAGCCTTATAATTTAATTATTGTTATTTTATGGCTTTTGTTGAACTTTAAAACTTATTTAGGAACTTACTTTGTAATCTTGATCCATTAATGAATGACTATCAATTTTTTATTTTTTTATTTTTGTGTAAAAAATTATTACTTCTGCAATTCTCATCATAAAAAAATGTAACTTGAAACATCTGTTTGGACTAAGTGTTTTAACACATGCAACCTTAGTTCGACATGCTCACACGCAGGGCTTAAATGATTTCCTTGTAGGAAATTCCACTAAGTATTACAACGCATGCAACCTTAGTCCAGCATGCTTATACGCAGGGCTTAAAAAATTTCCTTGTAGAAAATTCCATTAAGTGTTACAGCACATGCAACCTTAGTTCGGCCTGCTCATTCGTATGGCTTAAATAATTTTCTTGTAGGAAATTTCACTAAGTGTTGCAGCACATGCAACCTTAGTTCGGCATGCTCATACGCAGGGCTTAAATGATTTTCTTGTAGAAAATTTCACTAAGTGTTGTAGCACATGGAACCTTAGTTCGGCATGCTCAAACGCAGGGCTTAAATGATTTCCTTGTGGAAATTCTACTAAGTGTTGCAGCACATGCAACCTTAGTTCAGTGAATCAATGGTTCTAGATATTTTCCCTTTTTTCAAAACATACATTTTACTATAGACAACATATGCGTGATACAAGATACATTCGATGTTCTACTGGTAATACTTTTTTTAAGGTGTTTTGCATTCCAAGGGTGCAGCAGAGGTCTGTCCTCCATATCTTCCAGCTCATAAGCCTCCTTAAGTAGTACTTTGGTTACTTTGTAAGGGCCTTCCTAGTTAGGTCCTAGAGACCTAGAGCAAGGTTCCCTTTGTAGCCAAAAAGCTTTTTCTAAACACCAGGTTACCGACCTCAAACTCCCTCTTCCTAACTTTCTGATTATAGTATCTCGCATTGCGTTGGTTATACACGACATTCTTAATTTTGGCATCATTACTTTTCTCTTCTACCAAATTCAGTTCTCCTCAGAACACCCTCTCATTTTCTTCCTAATGATACATCATTGTCTGGATAGAGAGAATCCCTATCTCAAGTGGGATAACAACTTTCACCCCAAAAGCTAAAGAGAAATGGTTTCTCCAGTGCTATTCCTAGACGTAGTGTGATAAGACCATAGTACGCTAGGGAGTTTCTCAGCCCATTCTCCATTAAGAGTGTCAAGTTTGGCTTTTAGCGTGTACTTAACGATCTTATTAATCGTTTCAACTTAGCCGTTAGCTTGAGGATGATTTGGAGTGGAGAAGTGTTTCCGTATGCTAAATTCTTCACAAAAGTTAGCAAAGTGAATATTGTCAAATTGTTTTCCATTGTCAGTCACGATGGAGTGTGGTATTCCAAATCTGCATATAATGGATTTCACATGAAATTGGTAGTTTTTTGGTCGGTTATCTTAGCCAAAGTTCAGCCTCCATCCATTTAGTGAAGTAATCTACTACTACAATTGTAAACTTCGTTCTCCCATTCCCACATGGAAAAGGGCCATGGGGCCATTACGTAGTTTGTCTCTCCCGTTGGAAACTTGACATTAGGAGTAAATCGTTGGCATTTATCACATTTCCTAACAAATTCCAACGCAACCTTCTTCATTGTGGGTCAAAAGTCCTTGCCGTATTATTTTATGAACCAATGACTGCCCACCAGCATGATTCTCACACACTCCTTCGTGTATTTCATGCAAAGCATAAAGGGCATCATCTTCATTCAAGCACCTCAACAAAGGTACAGAATACCCTCGCTTATAAAGGGCATCATCAATCAATGTGTACCTTGTTGATCTCACCCGAAGTTTCCTTGCCGCGACGGGATCTTCTGGATAAAAACATGTTTTCAAGCACTACCAGATTTCATCCATCCATGTTGATTTTGGATCAGTCATCATAGACATGATTTCTAGCCCTTCAATGGCTGGATGACAAATCATTCCTATCGGATGCTGTCGAACTCCTATATCCCTTCACTTGTTGCCAACCAAGCTAAGGCATCGGCATAACCATTTTGAGTTCGGGAAATTCGTTCGACCAGCACAGTTTTGAAATTTTGGAATTCTTTTCTAACAATTTGAAGGTATCTGTTCATCCTTTCTTCCTTAATGTGGTAAGCTTTGTTGACCTGATTAACCACCAGTTATGAATCACTATGAACTTTTCAAATGAGTAACCCTCATGTCTTTCGCCAGTCTCATCCCTGCTATAAGTGCTTCGTACTCAGCCTCACTATTCGAGGCTTTGAAATCAAATAATAATGCTTCGCAGAAGAGCTGGTGGTATAGGCTAATCAAGACAACTCCAGACCCCGACTGAGCTTCAGTAGAGGATCCGTCAACAAAAAGTTCCCAAGGAGTGTCACAAGGGAGTTCTTCTAATGGGTTTGAACTGAACTCGGCAATAAAATCGGTACGGTGCTATATCTTATATCGAACTGACTAAGCTTTACCGTCCATTTAACCATCCGACTTAAAGTATCAGGCTTTTGTAAAACCCGCCTCAATTGATAATTGGTCAAGATCTCAATTGGGTGTTCCAAAAAGTATGGTCTCAACTTCCTTATTGCTATAACCACAGCATAGGCTGCTTTTCTAAGGAAAAATAACATAGCTCGACTTTGTGTAGGGCTTTGCTTACATAGTAGGCAGGATGCTGTATTTCTTCTTCCTCCCTAGCCAAACAGCACTAGCGACGTGTTAAGATATAGCTAGATATAACATCGTACCTCTTCTGCCTTTGGTTTTGATAGTACCGGCGGCTGCGCCAGTTGTTGTTTTAACTCATCAAAGGCGAGCTAGCATTCAGAGGTCCATTCAAACTTCTTTCTCCCTCGCAAGACATCAAAGAAAGGTTTTCACTTATCAATCGATTTTGACATGAAACAATTGAGGGCGACTACTCGTCCAGTCAAACTCTGAACCTCCTTAGGCTTTGTCGGGGGTGCATTTCAATAATTGCCCTTATCTTATCTGGATTTAGTTTGATTTCATATGATTTACTAAATAACCCGAAACTTTCCCGAGCTCACACCAAAAACACATTTGTGTGGGTTTAGCTTCATCCTGTACTTCCTTAAGATCTCAAACATTTCAACAAGATGTTGTCGATGGTTCATGGCGTCTACACTTTTTACTAGCATATCATCAACATATACCTCCATGGTTTTACCAATATGCTCAGCAAACATAGTATTGACCAGACGTTGGTAGGTGGCCCCAGCATTTTTGAGACCAAAAGGCATCATTTTGTAACAATAAAGACCTCGATCAGTGATGAAAGCAGTGTGTTCCTGGTCACATTTATACACGGGGATTTAATTATACCCCGAGTATGCATCCATGAAACTAAGCAAATCGTGTCCAGCTATAGCATCTACAATCTGATCTATTCTTGGCTATGGAAAGCTATCTTTAGGGCATGCTTTATTCAGGTCAGTAAAATCAATGCACATTCTCCAATCCCCATTATTCTTCTTCACTAGAACTGGGTTAGCGACCCATTTCGGGTATTTCGCTTCACGGATAAACCCATTATGGAGCAACTTTTGTACATCTTTATTCAAGGCCTTGTACATTTTGGGATTAAGAGGTCGGTGTCGTTGCTATCTCGGGCACACTATTAGATTGATACCTAGCTTATGGAAAATGATTCCTAGATCAATCCCTTCCATATCCGAATGGTTCCAAATAAAAACATCGAGGTTATGCTGAAGGAACTAGATGATCTGACCTCAGAATGGAGGTTTCAGTTCATGTCCTATTTTGAGTTCTTTTGGTGGATCACCTAGTTCGACCTCTATTCTATCCATCTCTTCCATAAGTTGTCTCCCCTTCACTCTTACACGAAGATCTAACGAATCGAGATTGGACTCCACTATATGGTGTACATGGACTTATGAGCAAATTTTCATCCTACATGACCTAACGATATCTTTGTTCCCCTTAACTTGCCCTACACAATGGGGCATGGGAAACTTGAGAGAATAGTTGTACACTGACATAATTATCCTTAGGTTAAATAACAAAGGCTGCCCCATAATGGCGTTATAAGGTGAATTGGAATTTATCATTACAAATTCAGCATTCAATTTAATTCGGTGTAGAGGTTCACCGACTTCAACGTAGAGCTTGATCAATCCATCCACATTGGTGAGGGCCCTATTGAGTCCTAAAACCATATTTGGGTATGATTGTAGAAAGCTCAGGAGATGCCCATCCATTTTAGTGTATGAACATAAAGTATGTTGAGAGAACTTCATGTGTCGACTAGAACCTTGGAGATACAACTCCTGCTATGGGTATTGATATCACCATGATTCTAGGGTAAGGACACGGATCCACATCTTTTTCTTCAAATGAAAGTTGATCATCCGTCGTACTTCTATAGTGTTTCTCAGTAATGCTGATCTCAGTGAGGTCGGCGATGATAAGCCTATTAACCTTATCTCCCCTATTCGCTCATTCTGTCGCCCTTTCAAGATTTAAATTCAGGGGCTAGGTAAATCAATATTGCATGCCCTTGCATCCACTTGATTCCCACGCACTATACCAATTCCATTTGGAGTAAAGAACTTTATGCAGTAATGGTATATCGAGGTGGCAGCTTGTAACTCATGTAGTATGGGTCTTCCTAGTATGACATTATAGTTGGAAGGAAGATCGACAACAATGAAATCTGCTAAGATCCTTTTTTGGTAAGGGGGTTCACCCAATTCCACACTTAGAACAATCTGTCCTCGAGCTTCAATTGGATCACCGAAAAATCCTTGCAACCTCCTAGAATATGGTTGGAGGTATTGTTCTTGGATTTCCATTTGTTCAAGTGTTCAGGAGTACAGTACATTGACTGAACTGACGTTGTCGACCAGAGTCTGATGCACCTGTACCCATGCGACACTAGTTTGGTCCCGCAAAATCCCGTATGAATCTTCTTCTAAAAATCCAAACCACCCTGAATGTGGTGCTATGTTAATCTCAGGTCCTAGTAACATCATGTTATAATTCTGCCATATACGGGCATTACGTGCTTGTCTATGCCTCGCTCTTCTGAACCCTTCGAGGCACTAATTACCACTTACTAGCGTTTTGATCTTGGCTCAAGGTAGAGGATCCTGAGCTTGTGGGCCTAGCTGAGCTCGCTGAGCCATTCCTTATCGATATGGTTGTTGATTACCTGCTTGGTTTGTTTCTCTGGACTTAGCCACGAACTCATACAAGTGACCTCGTTGAATTAAGGATTCCACCTCTTCCTTCAAATTCCTGCAATTATCAGTGTTATGTCCCATCGTCATATGGTATCGACAGTACCTCCCTTGATTATTTCCTGTCAACTCCTTTGTCTGAAGTGGGGGTTTGTGAAATGTCTTTTTTTCTTCCGCTTGCAAGAAAACCTCCCCCAATGTGGCACTCAGTGGATGATATTCATGGAATCTGATTGGATAAGGCCTAGGACGACCATGTTCCTTTCTATTTTTTCTCCTTTCGTGGCTTAAATCTTTATCCACATTTTTCTCCTTCCTTCACTTGATGTGAAGACGGTGGATCTGCTTTGGGTTCCTCCTGGTATGACGTGGCTTCCTCAGCACTTATATGTTCTTAACTCGGCCTAAGAACTCATGGTATGTCCGAGGTCCGTCCTCATGTATAGACCACCAAAACCTCATGCTTGGCCTTATCCCTGAAATGACTGCCATAAGCGCGGCATCATCGCAGATCTTCTCAACTTCCATGGACTACTTGTTAAATCTACTAAGGTAACTCTTGAGCGATTCAGTCTTTCCTTGTTTAATGCTAACCAACCGCTCCTTGGGTGTGGTCCTCGCTTTGAACCTATAAACTGGGCAAGCAATGCCGTGGAAAGATCATTCCTGTTTTTTATGGATCTCTGATGTAGCCTCCTAAACCACCTTTGAACCGTATCTCCCGAGGTCAATGGAAAAAGCATGACACATTATGGCATTTTTTGTTCCTTGCAGTTCCATCTAGGAAGTGTATTTGTCCAAATGGCTAAGAGAATCTCCTTCCCATTCGTAGGCGGTCAACTGTGGCATTTTAAGCTTCTAGGGCAGGGGTTTAGCAAGGATGTCTTCAGTGAAGGGAGAATGGTGTTTTGTGAGATATTCTTCTATGTTTCTTTTGTCTTTAGGTTCAAGGTCAACAATACATTTTTTAAAGCACTCATCTCAAGCTCTGTCTGTTCCACTGAACGCGTGATATGGTGTTCCTCATGTCTATTCACAGGTGTTAAGGAGTGTTGGGAACCCAATCTATCAAATACTCTATTAGTTCTCCTTGCGCCTGGCTTCGTCGTTATGGGAGAGCTCCTGATTTCTTCAGTTCAATTTTTAGGGGATTCTTTTCATGAGAATTGGAAAGTCCTTCTGGTGGGAGGTCTTCTGATTCTTTCCCTATAGGGAGATTCGATCTCGATGTCTTGTGGTGGAATATGGACTTGGATTCATTGTAACCTGTTGACAACGTTTGTCAATTTTTCAATGGCTTCTTTCATCGCACCCATTTGAGGGTTAATAGTTTCATCTTGAGTGTCTTCTTCCAGCATTTTGTAGATTGCTGGTTTGTTCGAGACGAGTATGAGACTGATTTTCAGATGTTGAATATCTTACATGATGTTATTTCTTCGTGGATTTTATTGGAGAGATATGGTTGTTTTTACAAGCTAAGGGGTCCTTCTTCTAGCGCCAATCTATTGACGTTGAAAATTGTGTGAACAAGATTCAAGTCAACTTAAAATGTAAACAAGAGCTTCGTTGATTGTAAGTCATGGGTTACAAGAATCATATACCAATAATCCCTTCTCTTTTTGAAGGAGATATTGTAAATATGAAATGTGAAGGTGATTTTTTAGTGGAAGTCCCATTTCCTTTTCTTCATCTCATTCCTTTTATAGGGAGAAATTTGCGTGTATCCTTCATTTTCCTATCTTATCAGCTACAGTACCGAACTGAGAAGGTATACTACTTGCATGTTTAGATTGGCTAACGAGCTCGGCATGTCAGGCCATCATGAGTTTAAGCTTATAGGTGGTCCCCAACAATTAATGATTTACTTAGGGAAGGAAGTTAAAGCATATAATTGGTAGACTTTGTGGGCTCTGATGTAAGATCGTCCATATGCCACTTGCTGATTAATTGTTTGTACAATGTGTCAGAGACCAATAATCATTATACCCATTCCAGCCTCAGTAAATATCACAATCCGAACTGACATCAAATATCTGAACTCATATTAGCATAAGTTTATCGAATATAACAAACTGTACTTATTGATTGACCTTTGAGGTTGGATGTCAACACCTTAAAGACTTCCATCAACACTAAATTTGATTTTGTAAACCCATTTGCATCCTATTGCTTCTTCATTAGGAGGTAAGTCAACAATAACCTAGATATCATTTAACTCAAGTGCTTCTATCTTAACTTTCATGGCAACACGCCATTGGGGCTATTGGGAAGCTTCTTGATAGTTCATATGTTCAATTTGATTGGTTATGGATGTTACAAAGGCTTTGTGTAGAGAGAATAATTTATAGGATACACAATTACTAAAGGGAAAGGATTCACCTGAAAGGCTAGTGCCTTTTTCCTTGTCCAACTTCTGAGATGGGTGAGATAAAGCAGCTTGTTGACATATAAAATCCTGTAGATGTAAAGATACTTTTCTTATTCTGATGGATCTATGAGGAAGATGAAGGCCATGTGTTTATAGGATTAGGGATGGAAGAACCTGAATTTTTTCATTAGTTTGTGGATTATAGAAGCCTCAATGTCAGTTGAAAGATTTGTAGAATTAGGTGGTATTGAACTTAGGTTTTCTATTTCGGTAGAATCACTAGTATGGGAATATTTGGAAAAGATATGGTAATTATTTGAGGAAATTAAAGCTAGTTATGGCCTGGCAGAAAACCAATCTTTTTAAAAGTGCATTATTTGGTATGGATTTCAAAGGAAAAATATTTTCATGAAAGATAACATTACAATAAATGAAATTTGTTTTGCTTTCTAAGTCCAACAATTTATATCATTTAATCCCAAAGGGATATTCCAAGAAAATGCATTTTATGGCCCTCGAGTCAAATTTGTGCCTTCCATTCTCAAGGGTAGTTGCAAATGCTAAACAACCGAAAACATTGAATTGGGAATAAGCAAGTTTGGTCTTGAAAAGAATTTCAGAAGAACTAATGTACTTTAATAAAAAAGATAAGGTCTTGTTTATAAGATAAACAGCAGTAAGAAAACATTCATTCCAATAGCTTAATGGAATGGAACTTTGAAATTTCGAGGCCCTAACAACATTCAATTCCTTTCTACTATAGCATTTTGTTGACCAGTCTCTACACAAGTTTTCTAGTGTATTCTCCTTTTCAAGATTAAAAAAAAAAAAAATTCATAGCAAACTCACCTCCATTGTCACTACAAATAATTTTTATTTTTGTTTCAAATTGGTTCTCAATCATGGCACAAAAATTTTGTAGTGCACTAGTTGCATTGGATTTTGATTTTAACATGTATGCCCAAGTACATTGATAAGTGTAGTTTCTACATTTATTCAAGGCCCTAAATCATGATCTTTTATTATCTTTTGGATAAAATTCTACTTAATTTATATTATATTGTATTTTGTAGGTAAAACTTTATATTTAATGAAAAATTAGATAAAAAATAAAAAAAGTGGCGAAAAATGGCAAAATCCAAAGATGAAACTTTGAAGAGAAATATTACATTAAATGTGTTCGAGTTAAATGGGCCACAATAGACTTTCATTGAAAATCTTAATTGGAGACCCAAATTAAACACACACACACACACACACGGGATGGACGAATACACGAAAAAGAGAGGACAGACGTAGGTGGAGAACAAAAAAGAAACGCTTAGAAAGGAGAGAAAATAGAGGAAGAAAAGAAGAAGAAAGAGGACAGAGGCAGAGAAGAAAGATAGAGAAAAGTCAAAACAAAAAAATGGTAATTAACACATAACGACCCCATCTTTTACTGCTATTGTAGAAAATGTCATTACCTTTCATTTTTTTGGCATTTTCACCTTTGTTTTCACATTTCATTACGCAAAAAGCTATTTTCATTCATTTTCTCAATTCAAAATTGTAAAATGACAAATATATCATTCTCTTCAAATAAAACAAAAGGAAAAAGAAAAAACTAATTACAATCATAGTTCCAATTTTTTTTTTTAAAAGCACAAATGTGTTCCAAATAAATTATTAAAAGGGTAATTGGCACATAATGTCCCAACATTTCATTATTATTATAAAAAACTTCAATACCTTTCTATTTTTTTTGGCACTTTCATCATTAATTACACATTTAATTGCACAAACCATCATTTCGATCAATTTTCATCCAATTTCTCAATTCAAAGCTGTGAAATGATGAATATACCCTCTTATTTAAATAAAAAGCTAAAGAATTGTTTGTAACCATCGTCCTAATTTTTGTAAAAAAGTGAAAACAAGTCCCCAATAAATTATTTTAAAAAATTAATTTTATAAAAAAGTGCAAATGAGTCTCAATTAAATTTATTTAAAAATTGAGAAAAACTAAAAAGTGCAAACAAGTTCCAAATAAATTATTAAAGAATTAGAAATTAAAAAATATACTTTTTATTTAAATATGAGGGTATATTCATTATTTCGCAGTTCTTTATTGAAAAATTGGATGAAAATGAATGGAAATGATGATTTGCATAATCAAATGTGTAATTAAGGATAAAAATGCCAAGAAAATGAAAGGTATGAATGTTTTTTGCAATAATGGTGAAAGATATGGACAATAAGTACTAATTACTCATTTAATAATTTATTGTAACGTATTTACCATTTTTAAAAAAAATTAGGAATACGATTGCAATTAAATTTTTTCTTTTATTTATTTTTATTTAAAGAGAAGGGTACGTTCATCATTTTATAAATTTTAATTAAGAAAATAGGTGAAAAATAACATTTTTGCGCAGGAAATAAGGGTGAAAATGCAAAAAATGAAAGGTATTGACATTTTCTACAATAACAATGAAAGGTGAGGACGTTATGTGCTAATTACCCAAAAAAAAAAGCAAAAAGGAAAAAGAGAAAAAAATGCAGAGACAAGATGAAAGAGAAGAAAAAAGGAAAGAAAAGAGAATGTGGACACTAGAAATTTCACGTTTCGTCAATTTTTTGTGATATCATTCCACTTTTGCGTGTTTTTATTTTTACAATATGAATAACTAATTTTTATATTAAGGAAAACAATGTAGTCGACTTGTGATCCTTTATTTTTTTTTATTCAAGATTTGTGTGATTTTTTTATTTATGTGTTGGTTTTATTATGAGTTTAAAGCATTAAATTACATGATCAATAATTTGATGATTATGTGAGTCTCTTATGAATCGAAAGGTGAGTTTGAGGTTGAGATCATATAGTAGAACCTGGTAAATTAGTATAATGTGTAGAGATATGTATACTAATTATTGCGGTCATAATATGAATTCTTAGATCCAGTGTTTCGTTTAACTACAGTTGATTCACATAGAGATATGAAATTTAATTAGTTAAAAAAGCTCAATGAGAACTCGAAATGGGTAAATTGAATAGAATAGAAGAATTCGATAGAACACTACATTAGGTTATGAATCTTGAATTGAGAATTAAGGTGATCAATAGATGAAATTATTATGCCATAATATTCATCACATATTTGAATCTTCAATTATCCGTTGTTTGCAACTTTTTATATTTTCAATTAGTTAAAAGTACTTAGGAAAAATCATCATAACCATCACAATTATTTACTTGTTTTTATTAAATATGAGTTAGAAAAATTTGATTAAGTCCTGAAGTATAGTCTTCGTGGGAACAATATCCAGACTCAAAGATGGACTATACTGTTTGTTACGATATCGTCCACTTACAATAGAAAAACGAAACAATTTTTTGACGCCGCTGTCGGTGACTATTTACTTTGTCTTAATTTTTTTTATTTTTAATTGTTATTTGATCCGATTTTATTTATTTTATTTTATTAAAAATAGTGTTCGTTGTATGCTTCGTATTCAAGCAACAATCTTAAACCATTTGACTCGGAAGTAGAACGTATTTTCGGACGAACACACAAGGAACACAAATAAAAACAACAACATCAAATGGCTAACGATCAAAATATTCATATTCCTATTCAGCCAATTGGACAAATAGCCGCAAGAGTAGCGAACGTACCGAATCAGCAACATGAGCCAGGGGAAATAAACGAATGAGACTTGCCAGTTTCAATATTTTTTATGCCCATAGTCGCGTCTGTACGTTCCAGTATTTTGTATCCAAATTTTGAGGTAAATGATTTTCAGATAAGGGTAAAGTGGATAAATTTGATGAGCAACACTCTCTAATTCTACGAGCTACCTCATGAAAATTCGAACACACATATCTCCAAATTTCTCAAAAATTGTCAGAACTTTCACGCTCGGGGGGTTAATGAAGACGTTATTAAGTTGCAATTATTTCCATATACACTGAGAGATGCTGTATTAGAGTGGTTAGACGCCGAAAATCATGGAAGCATTATTACATGGGAAGAGCTGATCAGAAAATTCTGCAACAAATTCTTCCCACCGACGAAAGTAGTTAAAATCAGATCGAAAATTCAAACTTTCCAATAGAAAGATTGAGTGGGTTATCATGAGACATGAAATAGATTCAAAGAGCTGATGCAAAAGTGTCCAAAGTATGGAATCCCAATTGGTAATCAAGTGTAGTACTTCTATACAGAACTTTCACCACTGTCAAAATCTTCGGTGGATTCCTCTGCAGGTGGACCAAATCATGGAATCACAATAAGTAATCAAGTGTAGTACTTATACACCAGACTCTTACCACTATCAAAATCTCATGTGGACTCCTCTATGGGTGGATCGATTATAGGAAAATCAGTACAATATACCTTAGATTATTTGAGTTAATTGCCACTACACATTCAATGTTTTCATCAAAAAGAGTGGTACCACCAAGAGCATCTGAAATGTATGAATTAGATATCACGACATCTACCAACACGCAGATAACAACTTTGACAAAGTAGGTAGAGTTATTGGTGAAATCACAAATGAGAGAAGCACATGCAGTGATGGGTGGTCCATCATGTGAAACTGTGGAGCTAACCATTTGATAGAAAATTATATGTATATTCATTCAGAATAGCTGCCACAATTTTAACTCATATTCGCAAACATATATAACCTAAGATGGAGACAAGACCCGAATTTTAGATGGTCAGATAATTAACAAGTGATTGGTTCAAATAATGCCCAACATGAGAGCAAACCAAGTTTGGGGAAGATTTTCATCAATATGTGCATAAAACAGACAAAATATTCTAACAGATTGATACTAATTTTCAAAATCAGAAAGCATCTATCAAAAAATTGGAGATACCGATTGGTCAGATAGCTCAACAACTTGCAGAACATCCATATGGATCATTGCCAAGTAATACAATGACAAATCCTAAAGAGCAATTGATGACAATAAGAGTAGTGGAAAACGATCCAACTAGGGCTCCTGTAAAGGTTAAAGCATATGTACCTCCACTTTCATTCCACTAAAGACTTCGAAAGAAGTTGATGGAAGAAAATAATCATTCTATAACTATAATGAGTGAGGTACAATTACCAGAAATTACTGCGAAATGACCAGAAAGAAACGATGACCAAGAAAATGTTGATGAAGTTATAATGGAACAAAAATATGCACCCACCTTAATTGAGAATGAAGAAAGTACAGAAGCACCTACTGCTAAGACACCAAGTCCAGTCAAGGCTTACGCGTCTCCCATTCCTTTTCCTCAAAGGCTCAAGGAAAACAAACAAGACACAAAATTTAAAAATTTTCTTGATGTTCTCAAGAAGCTCCAGATCAATATTCTGTTGATTGATGCGATATTACAAATTTCAAGTTACACAAAAGAAAAGAAAGATTCCAGAGTTTGAAATTGTGGCATTAACGGAGGTAAGTAATGCAAGAGTGCGAAACAAATTTCCTCCCAAGTTGAAAGATTCAGGGAGTTTTACTTGCCTATTTCAATAGGAAATTCTTGTGTTATTAATGCATCATGTGACATAGGTGCTAGTATAAATCTGATGTCATATTTTGTTTATAGAAAATTGGGATTGGATGAAGTCAAATCAACATCAATAAAACTACGACTAGCTGATACAAGAATTTCAAAGCCACGTGGCAAAGTTGAGGATGTGCTTATAAAAGCAGAAAATTTAATATTTCTGGTGGACTTCATTATGCTGGACATATTAGAAGATCGAGACATTCCAATTATATTGGGTCGATCATTCTTAGCAACGGGTCGAACTTTAATTGACAAGGAGAATGGTGAGCTAATATTGAAGGTGGAGGAAAAGCAAGAGATATTTAATATTTATACCCCATTTGAGAAACCTTCCAACAAAAAGCATTGCTTTATAATTGATGAAGAAGAGCCACATGATCGACGAAGCTGTTAGAATAGAAAATTAAATTTTGGTAGACTTCTTGGTAGAGATAAAAATAGAAATATCAAAATATGGAGAGTGAAAAAATAGGTGCATAAATGACAATTGCACAAAGTGCGTTTGTGCAATGATGGCATAACAGGTTCAAGCCACCATGATGAAACGTGATACAAAGTCAAGCTAATGACGTTAATGAAGGGCTTCTGGCAAGCAGCCCAAGCTTTTTTCATTTTTATTTATTCTGTTTTTGAGTTTTAGGATAATTTAATTATTTTAAATTTTTTTGTGACTCATCATCCATATCCATCTTCTCCTTAGATCTTCGGTATGTTAGTTGGTTTATTAGATGTTAGAGTTAGGCAACACTTGTTCCTGTTATTTGATCTTAATGCTTTATTTGATTTTTCATGAACATGACGTCGCGGAACATTTAAACCAAAATTGACCACGGAGCAAACGGGACCAATAGGAAAACTAGCAATTGAATTACAAGTCATATCAGAAGAGTCTTTTCTTCATTTTCTACCCCACCCCTTTATATGCAGATTTAGGATTAAAGATATTGAGGACAATTTCTAGTTTAAATTTGAGGGTGGAAAACATGAGTTTTCATTTTTTATGTGTTTGTGTGCTTTTATTACTTTTGTTTTAAAAAAATTATTCTTTTTTTGTGCTTGTGTGAGTTAATTGGCATGCTGGCAATGACGAATATATTGAATCATGAATTGGTCTATGAATTGTGAATAAGTTGCATGCTTAGTTTAATTTTTGCTTTCTTATGTGAAATTTTGATATATATGGAGCACATGAATTAAGTTAAGCATTGTGTAGGAATGAAATGATTTCATAATTGAATAGGTTGAAATAGTGTACCATAGACGCTAAACTCAAAACCACTAAATTTTAAATTTTTGGACCAAATTTAGAATAGTTTGGGGATTTCACTGTTGTATGAAGATGTTGAAATAAATAGAGATTCCATGTGTAAAATTAAAATCTTGTGTGAATTGTTTAAGATTAATATGATGCAATTGGGTGAAAATCTCAAAGTAGAGGTCGTTTACTTAAATTGGTGTTAAATAAGGGATATTGCACTAACCAAAGCATTAAAAAATATTTATTAGAAAAAATTTTTTCATAGCATTTATGACTCGAGCAATTAAGTATGCAAGGATCTTTAAAACTGAGTGCTCTATGGTCATCTGACTTGAGAGTCATCAGTCAAAAACTTGTACATAGACCATTTAGAAAGTTTAAGGGAGATAATACTTCAAATAAAGAAAAACTTATTCTAGAAAATTATTCATATAAAAAATTCAGAAAAGGTAGATGCATGAAATAGAAGACACACCAAATGCCTTGGTTAAGTCTCAAACATTTGTTTAAGAAAATTTGACTTTTGATAAGAGATTGTTAGCATAATTAAGTCCTAGAAATTGAAGCAATCAGACTTAACGGAGAATCCTTGTTTATTGAAATGTTGAACTGTAATTGGTGAAATTTTGCCAAACTAGAGATGTGAGTATAGTAAAAAAATTCAACATTAGTTCATACACTGGAAAAATGTTAAAAGAATAAGTTTGGGGTGTGTGAATCTTACAAGTGATGAAAGAACAAATGATCATTGATGGTCGGGAATTGAAACAACTTATGAATTCATAATGATATGCTTAATTCTTCACACACACACACACACACACACACACACACACACACACACACACACACACACACACACACACACACACACACACACACACACACACACACACACACACACACACACACACACACACANTAGCTAAATCTTGTTGTTTTACTTGATTGACTGGCCACCAATTAGGTAATTAGCAGACATGTTTGTGTATTTGTTATGTTTTAGTTTTATTTTCGGACTACAAAGATTCAAGTTTAAGGGTGTGATAAGTGTAGTTTCTACACTTATTCGAGACCCTAAGTCATGATATTTTATTATCTTTTGGATAAAATTTTACCTAATTTATGCTATATTGTATTTTTTAGGTAACACTTTATGTTTAATGAAGAATTAGATAAAAGAATACAAAAGTGGCTAAAATGACAAAATTTGAAGATGAAACATTGGAGAGAAAAATTCGAGTTAAAGGGGCATCAATAGACTTTCATTGAAAATTTTAATTGGAGGCTTAAATT
>CAIGRP010013643.1:0-14994 GCA_903798385.1 Fraxinus cuspidata
CATCAATTAAACTCAATTTGTATCAAAATTTGCGAAAGTTATTAAAATCCTAGATAACTGCGTAAAGAAAATAATATAATCGAAATGATTTATTTATTTAAATTTCAGAAGGGTTCAAATAAATCTTATTAGATTAGAATTTAAACGTTTAACTCGGATGGTAATGAATCTGTCTCGCCTCAAGTGGTCAAATCACATCTTCTGACTTTCATTATCTGAAAATAGGGAAAGAAAATGTGGAATAAACTTAGGGATGACAAAAAAATCTGACAAACCCGATACCCGCGGGGCCCCACCCCGAACAGGGCAGGGAAACCCCCTTAATCGGGTATTCGGGGCGGGGACGGGGAGAGGAATTTCTCCCCAAGGCGGGGACGGGTAACGGGCCCCCCGCCCCGTTTAATTTTTTATTTATTTATTTATTTTTATAGTTCAATACTTTAAATTGAAATTTTCATTAGTTCTAATAAAAAATGAAAACTAAAATTATTTGTCTAAATCTAATGAATGAGAAAAAAAAAAATGGCAATTAAAATTATTTGTCAAAATCAAAAGAATGAGAACAATAAAAATAAATTAAAAAAAAAAAAAAAAATTAAACTGGGAATGACCCCCGCCCGGCCCTGTGCCATCCCTAAATAAACTAATACTCAGTAAACAAATCTCATGCATGTGATGCATGCTTATGATATGCATGCATTATTTGAAAATAAATAAATTTTTTATTATGTATTCCATTTTCTTTCATTTCTTTAAAAACATTAACGTTAACATAGAAAGCTCGATTTAGTGTATCGCCTAGCTAATCAGAATGCAGTTGACAATTATTATTTCGAACCCGATTCATTTTATCGATAGTATCGCAAAGCGGTTAACATTAACATTGAACATTAGTCGGGTGTGTCAGTCCCCCACGCCTCATTTCCCACTCACATCTTTCATGACATTGACATAGACCTCGTAATAAAAATATTCGGGATACATATTTCTTTAAAACATTCCTTCACCCATTAACATTTTAAAAACTTTTTACCTCATGAAACTTGATGCAAGTTATGAATGCATTATCATTAACACAAATATGTTATGAGAAACATAATAATCATATATCATGTTCACATAAGATCAATACAGATAGTATGTTTATACATTTAATCAAGTGAGGTATGCATGAAAGTAAGGTGGGGTTTACTTACCTTGAATCTTAGCAATTTACTTCTCGAATGGCAAGTTGAGATGTCCCTAATAACCCATGAAGTCAACGTGCCAAAATCCTAATTCATATCAATTATTTAAAAACTTCGTCGAAATCCAATTTTTAAAGGTTAAAAGCCATGATATAACTTATTTAATTTATTTTAATTATATTATTATAAAAATGTATACACAAATTGACACGGGTTTAGATTTAAATTTACATTGATCCATGTACACGCACACAACCCTCATTTACCTATACTTACGTACAAATACATAATATATGTGCACCCATAAACTTAATTTATTAGGTTACTAAATTTCCGTTATTGAATACCTAAATATTATTATTATTTTCAATAAAATTACACAAAAAATGTGCCAAAAGAAAAAAAAAAGGTCTTTAGATTCAATTAGGCACGACTAATCTTAAGTACAAAAAAAAAAAAAAAGTCTTTAGATTCAGATAACACACAAGGAAATAGAGGTCAATTCGAATAAGATACAACCTTGACAACCATGTAATCTTCTAAGAGCAAAAAAGAGGTACAAAAGTTAACGATCGGGTAGCCGCCTTGAACAAGTTTATGTCTCGAACTGCGGATAGGTGCTTTCCTTTCTTCAAAGTTCTTAGAGGTAACCAAGTCTTTGGTTGTATTGAAGAGTGTTATAATAACCGAGTTTCTTTTATTTTCATCTATTTTTCTCTCTCTATCTTTCATATCATCTATTTTGTACACCATCATGTATATAATGATGTATAAATAGCATTACTCAAAAATAAATATAAGCTTATGTTTAGCACAAATTAAAATCGATATTTTATTTAAATCAATGTCATCAATTAATTTTAACCATATATATCATAGGATTCATATTTTTTTAATCACATATTTCATCATTTTATTATCAAAATCTAATAAAAAATTAATTTTAATCCTCATCAAATGATGGCTAGGCAACTTGAAGCTTAGTGGCTTGGCCCTATCCCTAATTAGCCCATGGGCCTTAACATGAAATCTATGGGCCCATTTACCGGTGGGTGGGTCAAAAGTTTTGTTTCCGGGTCTCTTACTATGACCCGGCATCTGTTTTCCCATATCCAAAAATTGGGTCACTGAAACTCCATTATTCTCTCCTCTCCTCTCCTCTCTATCTAAAAATGGCAGTCTCCCCTTCTTCCTCGTGTCTACACTCCAGAAATGGAATCCATCAGCCTTCTCTCAGGTTCTCTCTCGTGGTAGAATTTTTTTCCCTGCTAAATTTTATATTTAATTTATAAATTTCGTTTTGCAGTTGTGCCAGCAAAGTTTTTGTGGGTTTAAGAGTTCAATCTCCAAGTCCGTGTTCTTATCCTCTTTTTTCTATATTTTACTGTTTGAATTATGTTATTCAGGAAATTAACTTTAATTATTCTCTGTTTTGATTTTTTTTCAGACTCTTATGGGATTGGAAAATCCAACTTGAATGTGGAGTTTCATAATAAAGTTTGCAAAAGTATTGAAGCCGGGTAAACTTTTGCTATTTTTTATTCCTGGGTCTTAATAGCTGGATTCCTAATTTTGTATTTGAAGTGGATAGGATACAAGCATGTGTACTGGAAATTCTATGCAATTTGGAAATTTAAAGATTTTTCATTGAAGTAAAATGAAAAACCCCAAGGTGTAATTTTTACGATGCACACTAGTTATTTGAGCTACTGCACAACGGTGACATTCAAGAGAATAACCATTGAAGTAAAATGAAAAACCCCAAGGTGTAATTTTTACGATGCACACTAGTTATTTGAGTTATTGCACAACAGTGACATTCAAGAGTATAGCAGACAAACAACCGTAATCTATATTCCTGGGATTCAGGAATTCCCACCAAATAAGTATCGGTTGGTCAATATTTCGAAATTGCAATCTTAGGACTCCATTTGCCAATGCACAGGTTGTATTTTGTTTTCTTGTTCAAATTTCTATTTTCCTTTTTGAATGTAACTAAATTTTAAAAAACTGGAGAAGTTTGTAAGATGCAGATGCGTGGTTTCAAACTGTATATGTGAAGTTTGCTCTGCATCTTTTGATATTTTGGTGATACTCATGAGAGAAAAGATAAGCCTAGATGGTTTCTCTTTCTCCGAAGAACCACATTTTACATTTGTTGAATTTTCATTAGTACGATGTTCAGTGGAATTTTGCAGCATATCTGAGTTGACTTGTTTCACACTTCCAGGACTTGTAACAGTAAACCGACTCGGGCGCGTGTTGCAATGATGCCAATAGGAACGCCTAGAGTGCCATACAGAAATCCAACTGAGGGAACTTGGCAATGGGTTGATTTGTGGAATGCTCTTGTAAGTGATCTTGACTACAAATAGTCAAATAGACTATCAACTTATAGCATGTTTAACTAAGCTTAAGAGTTAAGACGCTTACTTATAAGTATATAAGTAAGTTTTAACATAAATAATGTTTTTAATTGGTCAAAGTTAGAAATAAGTTGGTAACTCATTTCGAATTTTTTTAATAAATGTGAAAGTTGGAAAAGTAGCTTTCTTTACTTTTAAAAGTAAAGAAAGCTTTATGTATTCAAATGTGTTTGAAAACAAAAAGTTATTTAAAAGTGACTTTTACTTTCTTTTTAAGCTTTACCCAAACATGCTATAAGTCAACCAATGCAAAAATTAAATGTCCGATTTCAGCTCATTTTGGTGTCTTTGTGCTTTTCAAAAACTTGCTGACCTCATGAACTGCAGTATCGCGAACGTGTTATTTTCATTGGACAACACATAGATGAAGAATTCAGCAACCAGATACTAGCAACGATGTTATACCTGGACAGTATTGACAATTCCAAAAAGCTTTATATGTACATCAATGGCCCTGGAGGAGATGTAAGTTCTTCAAAACTAAAATATATGTTTTTTTTTTTACTCTTCTTTGAAATGTCCCATATGCCTATATAAATGTTTTTGTCATATTTGCAGCTTACTCCAAGCATGTCTATCTATGATACAATGCAAAGTTTGCAAAGTCCAGTTGGAACCCATTGTGTGGGTTATGCATATAATTTGGCAGGCTTTCTTCTTGCTGCTGGTGAAAAGGTAACACTCTCTTCTTCAAAAATAAAATGTGGTAGGTTATATAAATTACTCTTTGGAACGATTATAAAGAGTTTTAGGCAAACTTGCTTAAAGATTACAAATATAGCTATTGTCTGGTCAAAATAACAATATTTTGATTTACTAGAAGTCTGGACCATAGTCATCTAATTGGCTACTGTTGGGTTCTGTTTGTTTCTTTTTCTAGTGTTTTGAATATAATGAATCTGTACCTGGGCTTATAATGACTCCATGTGCATAAATGTTTGTTAACATTGAAGTAGTAGAAGTTATTTTACAGTAACTTCTTTCTTACTTTTTAGTAGAATCACTTGGTTTGAGAGTAACTGTTTGCTTATTGTCAAAATAAGTAAATTACTCGTTCCGACTCTGGCCAATAAAAAATTATTTATCTTCAACAAACTTTTTTACGTAAATAAAATTGTTAAGCTTTGGCAAACATGCTCTATCTTCTACAGTATATTTTGGCATTTTTTCGTGTTCAAGTACTAGGTCATAGCCTCCTGACCATAATATGTGGACCTAATTGATAATGCAAGCCGGAACTGTATGTCTTGTTGCTGTCACCTGTTTAACTATCTCCTGTTTTATGAAGGGTAATCGCTTTGCAATGCCTCTGTCAAGAATCGCATTACAGTCTCCAGCTGGAGCTGCTCGTGGTCAGGTTTGATCATACTTATTCGTCTGTAAAAGCGTGTTATAATTATTCATACTTGCTGCTGGTTATTTATCGGGAGCCATTTTTTGGCAGGCTGATGACATTCGTAACGAGGCAGATGAGCTGCTTAGGATAAGAGACTATCTTTTCAAGGAGTTGGCTCAGAAGACTGGTCAGCCTGTTGATAAGGTATAAAAATCATTCTGATTGTCCTTATATGTGTGGGCTTTTGCTATGGCTTGCTTCTAGAAATCTGTAACTTGAATGTGGGCACAGGTTTTATTATATTTATACCTTGTATTTTGTTTTGTAAAATCAAATTTAAACATTAGTAACTGCATTACATCATCAGATAGATGCAAATAAGCTTGGAATAAAGAAAAAAAGGGGTTAAAAACAATCAGTCTCCCAAGTGAAACATGCTATAAGTTGGGTGACGAACAATGTTTTTAACCCAAAATAATGCTATCATCAGGAGCAGAATTTGTTGTGTTTATAATGAATAAATTTTTATATAGTCACTCCGTATCTTCAAGATATGTATTGAGTTCTCACTTGAAATATTCAGATTCACAAGGACTTAAGTCGTATGAAGCGTTTCAATGCTCAGGAAGCTCTCGAATATGGCCTCATCGATCGTATAGTTAGGCCGCCTCGTATTAAGGCGGATGCATCAAGGAAGGATTCTACCGCAGGTCTCGGTTAGTCCATTTGTTAATTATGACAAAAAGTCTATGGGTGCATTAAAATTTCCAAATTCTTGGTTAGAAACAAGTTCATTCGATAAAGTATGCCAGAAAATGTAATTTTTCGAACATCTTGGTATGTTTTACGGTAAACTCTCCCAATACTAGATTGAATGATGATGATGTTTTCTCTTGATTACATTTTTATATACTCTCTCCTCGTTGACCCGCTAGTAGTGAATCTCGACCACGTTCGAGAGTTGTAGTCGTGTGGGTCGAGAGTGAAGTGTACGGAGAGTAAGATATAAAATTATTTTAATGCATCGCAATTCACGTGGCAGCGGACAAGTTGAAGGACTTGCAGTTTAAGCGGCACTGGTGTCTAATGAATACATACAAGTGAAAAATTGGATGCGAATGAGTTCTATTTACACCTACTTTATCTCGGTTTATGACACATTCACTTTGTTTAGACGTGCGAATGAAAACACCATTAGAAAATCATGAATTTGGAAGAACCAAGAATGGACGAAAACACTCGAAGATGCCAAATAAATGTCTGAACATGAACAGAAACGATAATGCATCGACGGCTTTGTAAATTACATATCTCAACATCCTACGACACGACAATAAAGGTAAAAATGTCTATTTGAATGCAATAAATAGCTAAGTTACAACACAAATCTAGTACACCGGGACTAAGTTTACAAACGAACAACAGATGGGGGATAAGATTCGTTAACTAGGGAACTCATGAACGGGCTGACGCCAATTGGGTTGGTAAGAGAACTGTTAGTGCATATTTGCTATGCAGTATTGGACAATAAAATGGACAAGATAATTAGTTTGTCTACCTTCAAGAACATATGATTAGTGATTGGGCAAAGATACGTTGACATCAGTAGGTTTATTCATTGAGTCAGGGCCCATTGACGACCAGCTATCTTCACGGAGAGAAGAGTTGGTATGATACGGTTCTTCCGCCCCTGCGCTCGAGATAGGAATAGCAGCAGTAGGTGTAACAGCCATCAACTGAGTCTTGTGTTTCTTCGTCTTCTGTTCGTGCTGATTCCCCACCAAAAAACTACCAACCACAATCTAATTCACGCCAGAATGTAAAGATTTATCAGAAAAGGTACAACGTATAGGTCCCTTTACTAATTATTGTACGAGAAAGAAGTATACTAAAGGCTTGCTTGGTTAAGCTTAAACAAAAGTAAATTCTATACATCTAGATAAAACAAAAATAAGACGAAAACATACCTGGACGGGACTGGCAGCAACCAGTAAACCAGCAACTCCACCCCCAACAACACGCCCATCGGGGCTAGCTAAAGAAACGCTCATACCACCAGATCGGTGCCTCATTCCTCCAGTCTCGGAAGGTATAAATGATCCAGTCAGTGATAGTATCTCAAAACGACCCTAAACAACAAAAGAATTACGATATCAAATGTTCCTGTCGATGGCAAACAAACATAATACCATAATTGAACATTACTGGGCATCTTGCAAATGTGGTCGGATATAAAAAAAGAAGACATAAATACAGAGTTGGCATAAGATTAAAATAAATAAATAATTATTGATTCTAGTACCTCGTATGTCAATGTACCACCGGAAGAATCAGGTTGACGAAGAGTTACGCTTGAAATTACTCCGTTAGCTGAGAGAACGCATATCGCCCGAGGACCTTGTTGAGAGAAAGATATGACCTTCATCATGACATCCTAAAATGATCAAAAGTAGATTCATTAATGCAGTGAATTCAACTTTCATCGTACACTGTACACAGAAAATTGGACATTAATGTGAATGGGAGAAAAGTAAATGGAAATTTTTATGAAGCGGAACTGAAAACCCAAATGCAAATTCTAGAAAATTATTTTTCCATTGAGCAAAAAGTGCTAGAAAATTTTGATATTTTACCTCTCCATCATTGACAGTGATGATATGAGGTACAAAATTAGTGCCAACAGAACATGAAACCCATTCACCTATAATGAAAAAGATCGAAAATTAGTAAATTTCGAGGAGATGACTTCAGCGTGAAAAAGTATAATAGAAGGAAAAAAGAACACTCTGAGGCCATGAAAAAATAGGAAGAAAAACATTACTTCATGAACCTGATCTTCATGTACCAATTATATGAGCTCGAGATGAACTTGTTCCAATAGCAAAAGAATATTTACTTCACCACAAACTCATGTCATTGTGAGTCAACTAGTTAACCCAGTGTTCAGCTATAGAGAGGGCAAGTACTCGGCCGTAAACTTCAGAGTCTCATTGGATTAGTCGAGGTGCGCGCAGGTTGGTTTAGATACCCACGGTTATAAAAAAAAAAAAAAACTATAGAGAGGACAAGAAAATAAACTCAACGATAGAGAGAGAATTTTGGGCTCTCGACCATCTATGATAAACCGTGTTATCTAAAAACTTAAATTATTAGAGAAGTGGCATAATGAACTCAACGATAGAGAGAGAATTTTGGGCTCTCAACCAACAATCTATGATAAACCGTGTCTATCTAAAAGTTTAAATTATTAGACAAGTGGCATAATGAACTCAACGAGAGAGAATTTTGGGCTCTCAGCCAACAACTTACGTTAAATTGTGTCATCTAAAAGCTTAAATTGTTGAGGAAATGACATATTTATTTAAACCTTGGACCTCAAGCACAAGCAAAATTCACTCTTTTGTCATAGGGCCTGACAAGTATATAGTTTTCATAAATGACTGGAAGCAAGGCTTGATCTCAGGGGTGTGGCACGTGAATTTTTTCCACTGGAGAGTCAAATTGGACGTATTCTTCAAAGCCAACATTAGACTCTTAGGAAAAACAAACAAAAGACACTCAAGTCTGAATTACAATTTAGCCACCCCGAACTTGAAACCCCACAAATTGTGAAGCATCTACAATCTTTTGGTCCAAGTTCATCAGAAGTAACATGGATTATTCAAGAAAGTCGCTATAGATTCCATTGCTTTCGCACCAAAAATCCACATGACTATCAAAACTACCCATTCATGACAACATTTTAGTTGGGGCATCAATTTATAGGTCCCATTTCTTCACTCAATTAAACAAACTAAACACCAATACATAAAAGAATGTTTTAATCAACATGCATGCATTAACACAAAGAACACACATTGTTCCATATAGTAATGAACAGTTATCATAGCAATTACCCAAATTTTCCAATTCCGTTATAGGATTCTGCGCTGGCCGGACTTTTCCGGTCTTCTCCGCGGCCGAGAAGTCAATCATAGGCGCAGGGGCAGAGGAGGAAATCGGCTTAGGCGAGAAGGGCTTAGTGACAGATCCATCAGGGGCATACTTCCTAGGCCTACCCCTCTTCTTCTTCTTCTCCTCAACGGTGGCACCAACCACTCCGGCACCGGAGGCCGCCGGATGAGGAGGCGGCGCTGATCCAGACACCTGAATTGGGTTATCAGTGGTCCTTGGAGCGACATGATAGTCTGAAGGAGCATCTGATCCCACCACTGTGATTCCACTGCTACTTAAAGTACCTCCTCTACCTTCCATACTTCAAATTCCAAGAACAAAAATTCCTGTAAACCCTCAAAAACCCATAATTTTTTCTTGGAAGCAAAACCCCAGAAAAAAACAATCTAGAAAAAAAGAAGAAAGAAAAAGCCAAACAAACAGCGATTTAACGTTTATCCCTCAACAAGCTTCTTTAGGTTTTCACATAACTGGGAAAAAAAGTACAGTAAGATCAAACTAAAAAGTGGAAAATTTTGTGGGGCTGAACAAGAAAATTATGGGAAAAATGGGTTTCAGTTTTTGGAGAATTAAAACAGAAAGATTGAATTTTTGGGTGAGAAAATGGGGAAATTGAGGTTTGGTGAGTTAAAGCTAATTTAGCTTTTCCTAATTTTCCTCAGATTGTCCGAATTTGTGATTTTAAAAATGTGTAAGTTGTCGATTAATGCATATTTGAATAATATGCATAGTGGGTTGATGGAAAATCAAAATATGTAGTTTAAAAAGAAAAAAAAAATGATTTTGAATTTGTGTGTAATGTTACGTGAAAAAAAAGAAAGTAGAAAAATATTTGGGTCCATTTATTGTTAATTATTTAATAGCGTAGAAATTATATAGTTTGGTTGATAAAATGGTTGGAGTCCGGTGAGAAAAGAAAATTAAAAAGTAATTGAAGTTAAGAAAAAAGTGGAATTAGTTTGCTAAAGTAATGAAGACATTCATATCCTTTTATTTTAATTCAAAAGGAGAAGTTAGGTTGCACCGGTTTGTTCTCACTCAAATTATAATTCATTTTTTTATTAAACACACATTCTCAAATAAAATAATATTACACTTAAATTCAATTTTTTTCCCTTTTTTTAGTCATACATTCTTCAAAAAAAATAATATTTCAAACATTAAAATGGCAAATAATGAAGGCCAAAAGGGTAAAATTGGTAATTTATGAAGTACCTGTCGGGGTAAACAAGACCATATTTTAAAAAGAAAGAAGATGAAATATATTTCTCAACTTACTTAAAAGCGTGCAAATTTTTACCCCTTCCAACTTTTGCTTTCTACACATGCTAATATACTTGAGAAATTGAATACACGTCTAGAGAATGAGTTAAAAGAGATGACTTTACTCTTATGTTATTGGCTATATGTTGATTTTTTTTACTTCAATTATAATGTACAATTCAATTTTCCAGAACTATACGAAAACAATTTTCGTAGCTAACTTCAAGTTCACTCATAATACTACTTTGTCTTGAACATGATTGCATGATCAAAATTTAAATAGGGCTTTATTTTGTCATTATCTATATAACGAGTTAAGAAATTTCTATTGATATCAAATTTATTTTTAAAAAATATTAGTACTATCTTACAACAGAAAAAGAATAATTTATATATTCAAAATATAAATTTAGTATAAATAAAAGACAATAAATCAGGTTTTAGAAAAGGACAATGGCCTTTTTGAAAATAGTATATAACATAAATTGATATGATGGTGAGTGGATGGACAATTATTTATCTATTTTCCTTCGTTTCTTCTTTTCTTTATATTAAATCTTAATATTTTGTCACCGTTTTATTTTTATATTTTTATAATTTATATTATCCCGCAAAACAAAATTGCTTAATATAAATATTGTACATTAAAATAGGTATTAGATAAGAACAATGACCGTTTAAAAATATATGTAATTGTGAGTGGACAATTATTTATCCATTTATTCTATAGTGACCATAATCCTATTGTTTATATTATTATTATATTTGAATAATTTGAACCAACTTTGGTTGGGATCCATTATTGGGTGTGCAAGCTGTGGCAAAAGAAATTAGTTGGAAGCTTACTTCATCGTATTGCTACTTCGATTAGTTTTTTGCGAATACAGATATACTTCATGAGATATATATGTGTACGCTCGCGTGAAAAAAAAAATTAAATATATTCGACCTTAAGGAGAGTCTTCTTTTATGAAATTTTGTTTCATTTCTTTTTGACATGACTTTAGTCTCCTTGATTTCATACTTTTGTTCCCAGACATCGTACCCTCGCGAAAAGCTGTGACGCACAAGGTTACATAAAAAAATCGCAAAAAATTTAGTGACAATATACTTAAAAAAAAATTGAATTAACATATTCTCAATTTTATTCACCAAACTTTTTTACAATGCAACCTGGGGTGTGAAAAAACAATTTTGGAAGTAGCCAATTTCGCAATCTATTGCCTCTCATCATATCACCTCACGCTTTCCACCGTGTGTTAGAATCCATCATTTCTTTGATATTATGATCATGTTTGGTCCGAACTAAAATCATTAAAATCAGATTTTAATCTAAATCAAAGTCAAGCAATCAATAATAACCACCTCTTTCATAGGTCCCACAACTTTTTAACCACATATTTCAAAAACTTCTATCAAAATTTACTAAAAATCTAATTTTAATATCGCCAATTTAGGCGTATGGTTAGATGGGTTATGCACGATGATAACGACATTACTACAGTTGGATCCTAACTCTGATATTCTTAGAAGTCGATATGTAGCAATTTTTAGTTCCTCCAACATCGTTATGCATTCTTCAATTTAAGGACGCACGACATCTCAAATTAATTTTGTCATGGTTGAGATCACCTCTTACTGCAAAGAAACCCCACTATATTTTTAATCGTTGAATTTTAGTTTCAACTTTGATTTCAAGAATATAATAATAGAAAGATGTCCAACCTTAAAATCACGAAATAAATTGAATTGAGGCTAGCGGATAGAAATGAGATCTTGAATCTTATTTTTGTTTTCAATGCCTCGTGAGATTAACAACACAAGTTCATATGTATGCTTGATGACCTTAGAAAGTAATAAAATTTGAATTTCAACCATATTGCAAAGCTAAATTTTAATTAAACAGTAGGAGGTGTTGGGGTGATTTGGATAGGGGATGTTGGGGGGAAGAAGAAGACCTATTTGGCTATTTGTTTTAGTTGCTTTGTAAGGTTGAGCGTATATTAGTAATATTTCAGAAAATGGAGATGAAAATTGCAAAAAATAAAAAAATGAAGTCCTACTTTACTATTGAAACTTGCTCTATTTTTAATTTTTTTATGAATATATATATATATATATATTTTTGAAAGTTACCTATTTACTAGTAAGTAAACTTTTTTGCTTAACTAAACATGTTAATTCAAGAAAATTTAATTTTGGTAATAAATCACAAAAAATCATAAACAATAATTATTTAAAAAAAAAGGGAAAAGAAAGTTACTAAAAAATAATTTATAAAATCGAAATAATTTCTTGTAGACTGAAAATTAGCTCTTAGTTAATTCTTAAAAGCTTGAGAGTTCATTAGCCTCAAATTCTCGTGTATTTGTATGAATAACCAAACATATTTTAATACTTTGGACTTGATGCTTGGCGTTCGAAGAATAGTATTACAATTGACCTTCGATATTGTTCAATTTAATATAATCAAGTCAAACTGGATAATGTAGTTTATTCTCTGGCATATGATGGTGCAATCACTTCTTTAAACTCGTAAGCAGATTTGGTGCAATCGACAATGGCCATGGCGATGTGAGATATGGTGGAAGAAGGAGGTGGAGGTGATGGCACTAGACAAGAGAGACAATGTTGGTGGGTTAAAGATTGAATGAGATATAATTGGTTTCTCAATCTATTAGGGTAAATATAATTCAACCTCAATTAACTACGGTAAATATGATTATTTATAAAAATGAGGGTAAATTTGAATTTATTTTTTTCATAAAAGGAGGATTTTGGCGTAATTAAACCTTATAAATAAACAAACGGGAAAAAATCACAAGACAAGCATTAAGTATGGGCAATTCAACTTTGAAAAAATCACAAGACAAGCATTAAGTATGGGCAATTCAACTTTCAAGTTTTAAAGTTTCAAAATTCAAAACTCAGGTATTAATTAATTAATTAATTGAAATATTTATTAATTAAATATATTAAGGTTACAATTATATAATTAATTATCACGAGTACATACTTATAAGTCATTATCTCACAAATTATTAAATTAATTGATCGCAAATTATTTCATCGGTTTCAAATCAAAAAATTTATAAGTCATACTTTATTTGTCGATCACAGATTTTCAAATGAGTTGGTCACAAATTATTTTTCAATCACAAATTATCAAATTTTTAGGTTACATAGTTGATCATAAATAATCAAATAGTTGATCACATACACCAAATAGTGGGTCACATATCACCACTACAAACACTATCGCCACTTGCGACCACCTTCACCCTGCCATTGTCACCACCACCACAACAACACCATAAAAAATCGTCATCACCATATCCAATCCACTGCCAAAAAAAACCGCCACAACCATAACTATCGGATCTCTAGCCACCAACAACCACTCACATATTAGCTATTTAATAGGTCACAAATGCTAACCCACTCCAACAGAAACATACTACCATTATCGTCACCAGCGCCGCCGCCGCTACCATTTTGCAACCCACCAACAAAAACATGGACCACTACCATTGCACCACCACCACAATTACTAAAAACAACCACTTGCAAACAGAAAACAATTAAACAACCAACAACTAACATCAAAACAACCACAAAAACTCCGGTTAAGAAAATCGGAAGAGGAAGAAATTGTTGGGAACTGAATCAATCATGCGCAGCGAAAATTAAAACAATATTCAATTCCCACCAATGATCTACATTGTGTTTAGATAGAAATTGTGATAGAACTAATACATTTGATGAATTCCACAAACTCTTTTGTTTTTTCTTGAACTCCATTGATCACGATTTACAATCCAAGCTATCCAATTGTCCAGCCTCCAATGGTGATCCACACAGAGAATAAGAATGACGGTTAGAGTTTTCTTTTCTTGTGCTAGCAAGAATAATGAATTATTCCATATGATTTTCAAACACTAGCAGTTTATTAATATAAGTCAAAGGCTTGGCCCGTCTATTAAACTTAACCCGGTCCAATATTTAATTAATCAAATTAATTAAATTTGGTCCATAAATTAATTAATTCAATTAATTAATTTGGGCTTATTAATAAGCGACCCAATTAATTAATTATCCAACACTTGTCAATTAATTAATTGGTAAATCTCATTCTTCTGATTCTCTTTTGTGCATGACCCATTAGGTTCCCAATCACGATACCTAACGACGTGAATTATTATTTTGATCTAATTCAAAGTCGATAAATTAAAATATCCATTTTTAGTTTATCATTAATTCACATTCGTCGTCCCAGATTGACATCTAGCAATGTGTCAGGGCAATACACGTGACGAGAAATATCACGCGATGTGATAAAACCAAACTTGTTCGTTTTTCGTGAAACTATAATCCTTTCGTCATATTAATATAATTCCAAACGGGCTTGACCCGTCTATTAAACTTAATCCGGTCCATTATTTAATTAATCAAATTAATTAAATCTGGTCCATAAATTAATTAATTCAATTAATTAATTTGGGCTTATTAATAAGCAACCCAATTAATTAATTATCCAACACTTGTCAATTAATTAATTGGTAAATCTCATTCTTCTGATTCTTTTTTGTGCATGACCCATTAGGTTCCCAATCACGATACCTAACGACATGAATTATTATTTTGATCTAATCAAAGTCGATAAATTAAAATATCCATTTTTAGTTTATCATTAATTCACATTCGTCGTCCCAAATTGACATCTAGCAATGTGTCAGGGCAATACATGTGACGAGAAATATCACGCGATGTGATAAAACCAAACTTGTTCGTTTACCGTGAAACTATAATCCTTTCGTCATATGATCAG